>JAQFYQ010004195.1:0-10069 GCA_034694885.1 Buchholzia appendiculata | reverse complement strand
TGCGCAATCTATCTCTTTTCGACACACTCAGTATTCTTCTCAAACAAATCATCTCGAAGACTCTTCTAAAGGCGATTCTTATCCTTTTCTCTTAGTGTCCATGTTTCAGAGTTGTACAGCAGCAGATTTAGGATTAATGCTTCAAAAACTTTCATTTTTGTGAACGCCTACTAGTTGCTACCTTTTTATTACGTTTATTTCATTACTGATAAATAAATTGTAGTATGATTTTTCTGTTATCCAGGCCTTTTTGGCAATGCTCATTTTTTGCATACTGTTTGAATTTAATGGTGTTATTTGAACTAAGATTAACCTTTGTGTTTTTCTTCCTTCATAACGAACGGCGTTTCACATAAATGTTATAGCTCCTGATCTAGTAAGCAGTTACTATTGTCGAATTGATAGTAGCTGGTAAGAGCTTTTGACTGATCAAACAATGATTTGTATCACAACAATTATATTTACATTACATTAGAAGCCAGTGGCTGAATAATAAATCGAATCGTTTGTGAACTGGCATACAGTCACAACATTGTCACAAGTTAGAAATTCTTGAACTCAAATGATGACTTTGTTGCACAGATTAAATCCACTAATAATTGTAATCCTTGAGTACAGTTGTTTCTTATAAATTGTAAATTTACTGAGGCTGATTAGTTAATTCTGCAGAAACTCAGTTGTTATTGTGAAAATTAAAGATAGCAACGATTAGGCCTCAAGACTATACTGCCTTGGTCTTGGGACTTTTGTTGCAGTCACATAATTGTTTACATAACTACTGTATATATCTGTGTAAGCTAGTGACAGGAACTGTGTAATTTTATGCTAGTGGTCATTGGAAAATATTGAATTTGTAAGCTATCGATTTCATTGGTCTACCATTGCATTGATCGACTTCCAGTATTAAATTTAGTACTTTGGAGTTAGGGAGGGGTAGAGGAAAGTTGATGTCGGAACTGGACTTTTCGTCAAGTGCTTTAGTTGTCATATGATGGCCTTGGTTCATAGGCCTGTGAGCCAATAATTTGCTATGTATGTGCTAGTTCCATGTTTAAATGCTCGTTGCCGACAGTCGGATTCTTTGTCTCTCAGAAATGGGTTGGAAGGGAATCGAGCTGTACATTTGATGCTTTACAGTATACCCCTTTTTAAATATTTGTATGAATTTGTTGGCTTAGACATAATCTTAGATAGGTGTTACACCTGTAGTGATGTATAATCCAATACCTTGTCATGACTCCAGCAAAGGCGCCTCGGAATGTCATGACGAGAGTCATGGTAGACCTACGCACGGCGCATGTGAAAGGAAATGCAACATACAGGTATACAAGGATTGAAAGTCTTGTGTTGAGTGAACTGTGTGATTGTGCGACTATACAGATCTGGTGCTCGCAATTATTTAATCAAGATATTATTAATCATGTTGGTTGGTGGAAAAAAAAATTATGTTTGATAATCAGTCAAACTACCCTTCAGTTTGGCTGATGACTGTGCTTTAAACAGCCTGACTGTCACTTCAAGGCAAGCGTTCAATAATATCATTTTGCATTGATATATTTGTTGATTTATATTAGTATATTACAATAATTTGTTTGCTGTTTTGTGATATAAAAAAATGTCTATTCAACTGTATAAATTTCAGATCTTAGGATTACAAAACTATCATCTAAACTTTCAATCAGACTTTCGGTCTGATTTTCAGTCAGACTCAGTAACTTTCAGCCAATCTGTGAGCATATTTCAGTCGGTGTCAGTGGAGAGTCCTTAAGCCGGTGTCACCTGACATTTATCAGTCGGGCAGCTAGAATAGCAGACATCACTCTCATCTCATGTAGCGCAGTGGACCAGCAAGGTAAGATCAGTTCAGAGTTAAGCTGTGTGGACCTTAGCTTAGTGTGCTGCAAGGTGTACAGTGATGTGTGTGTGCGTTTGTGTTTGTGTATGTGTGACACATTGTGTGTGAACGTGTGTGTGCTTACTAGTGTTTCAGTATGTGTTTGTTTGTGTGTGTGTGTTTGTGTGTGTTTGTGTGTGTTTGTGTGTGTTTGTGTGTGTTTGCCAGTGTGTGTTTGTGGATACCTTTGTATATAATGTCCTTTGTATATAATGTGCGGTGATCAGGTCGGTTTTTATTGCTTACGTCTGTTGCATGTATTTGTGACACTGTTAATGGACTTGTTTGTTGATTGCAGTGATAGAGTCCAGTTTACCAAGTGTTGAATGTTTTATTGTTTGTTCAAGGTCGTCAGTGATACTTTTTATGACTTCAGTTATCTCTCCTTCCTTCCCTCCCCTCCTCCCCTCTCAGCCTAAACATTGACTTTATATTGTAGAGATATGTTGCTGCTGCTGCTATTGCTGCTGCTATTGTTGTTGCTGCTGCTACTACTGCCATTGCTGCTGCTGTTGTTGGTGCTGCTGCTGCTATTGCTGCTTCTACATAATGCTACATGGGAGGGAAGATGATGTAGGGTGTACAACTGTACATGAGTTATGTTTTCTTGAAAGATTTTATACAACGAAAATATGGGGGGAATCATATAAATTTGTTCTTATTTTTCTTGAAAATTTATATCTGCTGTTCACATCTTTCACTGGATTAATACTTGATGTTATCATTCAATACAACTACTGCCATTCAGTTGATTATATGACGAGTCAAATTCTGTCATGTAATTCATGTGCAATTTGTGTAAATTAATGGTGTCGGTTCATCTTGTCATTTATCTGGACATCAGCTTGTAATTTCTTATATTCAACCCTATAATAACTGTGCTATCATCACTAATGATGATGATGATGATGATGATGATGATGATGATAGCTGTACTGCTTCTTGCTTTTAGCTCTTATTGCTGGATGTGTTATTGAACCGCTACATGTGGCCCTTACACTCGGCCCTTACATGTGGCCCATAAACGCGGCCCGTACATGCTACACAGCCCTTACATGCGACACGAACCATACACGTGGCCCTTGCACGCGGCCCCTACGCGCGACGTAACCCTTACATGCGGCCCTTCTAAGCCCCCTCGAATAACCTAACTTACACCAATCAACTCATACTATACACCTATGTTATATCCATCAAAACTTCAAGGTGACTGTCAAACTGTTAGAAATTTTGAAATTCAAACTATTGACAAAGGAAGTGCAAGCTCTTACAGTAATTGATTAATCGAGTGTGCACTGCTGCTTTTGCCTTGCATTGTGCTCAGAAACTTGTTCTTAGCTTCAAACCCTATCATGGAACATGTTTTGTATGGAAATGTTTCCCGCATGGGAACTTGTTGTACGTGGAAATTGAAGTCCTGTGTGAAACAATAATGATGATGTGATCATCTCATCTCATATAAGGTAGCCTAACAACAAAAATCACATAACAAGCTGGCAATGTTCAGTCATCGATTTCCCCAATGTCTCTACATTTAGGATATGTAAAGTTGGACTTTTTCTTCCAGTTGTGAGAAAAAGGTTTTTGCTCTGACTTGCTCACTTTCTGCTCCATTTTAATAATAAGAACTCTGTTGGTCACTTGTCAACGCCTTAGTTATCAGAGTTCTACATTTTGTTGATTATGCATTGAGACCTAGATTCTCACACTTTCTCTCTCGCCCTCATAGGCCTACTTGAGTTAATGATCAAGATTTGAAGGTCAAGGATTCACAACTATATAAGAATGAATTTGATTACCTCGTGTTATGTTTTAGTACCCAGCAGCGCGAATACTATGTCAAGAGATATGATAGGTAGAACGTGTGATAGCAACAGATATATTATAATTGTCAGCCTGTCTTTTATGTCGCTATCTATTGCATTGTTGATCTCTAAGCCTGGACCTTTTCATCACGATTTAATGGTGTTATTCAAGTGAAATAGATAAACTGAAATTATGTGCTGTGCATTATGTAGTGGCAGTCAGTGATGTTAGATCATGAAGCCTAGGGTGAGGGTGCAGAGAGAGAGCTATTTAAAGTAACGTTTGTACCTTGAATTCAGTTGCAGTTTTATCGCTTCACTGAAAGTCACTGCTAATGTTCTTCTGCGGTCTTTGAGTACATTATGATCTTATGCTTTCAGTCCCTGAGTGAGTTTATATTTTTTTACAGGGAGACGGAACTTAAACTAGGCTCAAAAAGCACGTTGTCGCCCCTCCCCCCTCCGAAGTGGCTTAGAATTTTTACACACATTGATTATGTAAATTTGTATGACCCTAGAGCTATCTATTAATATTGGCCAGTTCGATTAATTTCCAATAGGTATATGCAATATCCCTTGTTTGAATCCTTACGTCAAGAATTAGTTATTAGCTTAATTATTTATATTAATCATGCTCGGTTGCATTGACTAAACTAGGATTTATTTCAAGCCTTTTCAAATAGAATTTTTGTTATTGTTTTACCAAAATCTTAATTAATTGTGGTTTATATAAATTTATCATTAAATAATGGTTTGTAAGAATCTAGCGTTATTATTATGCTTTGATTTGGATTGGACTACAATTTACCTCCAAGCTACAGATATCTAAGCATTATTCAGTATTTCCAGGATTATGTTTAGAATGATATCTATACTGTCTTTGATTGAACACCACTTTTTCTTTCGTTTTGTTAGTATTTATTGCTAGAAAAGATAGAAATTGTTCAATTTTCTTCTGGTTTATACGTGTACCTATCACATCGAGCCTCCGATCGTCCTATCACATCGAACAAATATGAAGAATTTTAAATGTTGTACTTTTTAAAGGTTGATGAAAACCGATATAAATACTGCTACTCTTGGTTTCATTAGAGCCAGGGCTCCAGTAATTAACTGATTATTGACTGGACTTTTAACCGAATTTAATTATGAATTATCCACTATGAATATGGATTTAACCCATAAATTAAATTTAACAGCCAATCGAACAAATAGTCGGGACGTACAATATTTTCTCTGCAGGAACCTCAAAAAATTGTTAGCAACAAGTTGATTTTTTCCATGAAAAGTAATTTCGGGTGTTATAGCTGGTGAAGATACGCCAATGGGGGGTGGTGGTTGCGGGTGGTTACCGATCTTTTGGAGAACAAACTTAAGGAAGGATTTTTTTTAAACTGATGAATATTTATGAGGGTATGCTTCTGTTTATTTACAATGTCTCCTGTGTGTAGTCGCAGAACGTTTCACGGTGTTTTTGCATGATAGGTTTTGTTAGGTCAATTTATTAAGTTTACTAGATTTGGAGTCACAATAGTGTCGCAAAGTTAAAAACAGTTGGTTTTGTGAAGAATTAAGCTAACGCAAAAGCAGTGGCGGTACCGTCGCGATATTGCACCATTTTGCTTCATATAAATCCAATATGAGTTTAATTGTGCTATTGAGTAATTGATACGAGAACATGTTCAATAAATTTGGGGACTTATGGATTGAAATTTGGAGTTACAATGTTGTTGAGAAAATAAAATAGATCACTCATTTATTGTATAGAAGATCTCTTTATCAGTATTTTCCTATAATTATTGTTTAACATGGGAAATGGTTTTGGTTCATATCTTTTTGTTGCTATGTCTGATTCTTTCGTATTGTCACTGGTGTGTTCCCTGCATTCATAGCATTCATCAGAGCTGCTACTTTCAGAACTGAGAATAAATAAAGGTATCCCATGGCACCCCGGGTCTCAGTTGTACAGATGTAGAAAGGTAGGCGGATCTTCCCTCATTCCCCCCCAACTAAATGGTTGTGTGTCCATCCTTCATGACAATGAAAAAAACTGATGTAAAATATTGATGACGATGATGACGATGACGATGACGTCATCCCACTGGGCCATTTGAGCGCTTGTAATATTGTTCGTGGTATTGTCACCAATTTTCAACAGCAACCCTGGGCGCCTTCAATGGGCCTTGTGGTCAGAAAGAGTTGAATGACACTAAAATAAACTAATGATTTGTGTATTGTTATTGGTTTCACTCGCCGTTTGTTTCCTAGTATTTTGCAACACTGTACTAGGCTCTGTACTACAGCACGGGCCTAAGTTCACCGGCGGGTCGTTAGTCGGAATTTGGCTCAATTGACTTACTCTTGTTACAGTTCTTGTTCTACTTTCACGACCTTAGTCCTGCTGGCACTTTTATGTTTACAATTCAACTTGAGGCAAATCACATTGCTCACAGCCAATCAGGACGCTTGCTGATCGCTGTTTTACACTCGACTATTGGTTCAAGTACCCCAGGCTGTATAGGCAGTGATATAAAGCATACCGGAGGCTCATGTTTTACTACCTCTGCGCTAGGCCTACAGTGCTGTACTCTTTTTGCCTAACTCTCTGAAGTCACTGTTGCTGCCTCTCAGCGGCGGCCGATAAATAGTTATGTTTGCTCTCCGCTGCGTGCGTGCAGCTGTACAGCTGATAACCTTGTAATTTAAAATCTATATTTTGTGTGTGAGCGATCGTCGAGCGTACTCCTCGCCTGGACTTGGACATTGATTAAAGTTGTGTTGTGATTTTACGGTGAAAGACAGAAAGACGGTCGGAACAAAATAGTAAACAAAACGCATGTACGCTCGCCCGACGGATTTGTTTCATTGTTTCTCGTGGATTTAGAGGATTTATTTCTCTGTCTAGATTACCATGCTCTAAGGATTCACATCTACCGGTGGTGGCTGTTCCCGTAAGTTTTACTTTCCTCGCTGATTTTTAATGGGTCGACCGCATTTAAGTACGTGCGCAAAAGCTGCCAAATTTTGACCCTCTCCCTGTACGCACGCATACTTTTTGACCCCCCACCTGTGTACGTACTTTTGATACACCCTCCCCCCCCCCCGACTGTCTTGCCTTGTAATTACTAGATGTACGCTAAGCTTAGACTAAAAGTCGGCCAATCTGCGAACGTTAACGATCAGACCGAACGTTAACGATCAGACCGGTCTTTACAATGAAACTGGTCTGATTTTGAACATGTGTCGAAATGTTGGCATGCAAGCACCAGTACTTATCGACCACTTTGGTATGCGCTATCCAGCCGTAATAGATCTATGTTTAAACTACTTCCGGGCGGGCAGAAGAGTCTCTTCGACTGTATAAAATGCCTATAAATTTCGCACTAACGCTTAAGATTTCGCCCCAGAATAGAAATATTTGTAAAGAAGCTCATAATATTGCACGCAATTGCATACTAGACAAATGATTAATTTTCGGCGCGGTTTGTTTCATTAATTTTTAAGAATTATGAAGTTAATGCGCAATTCATTGCTATTTTACAGTGTCTCGCAGGTTTTTTGCCTCCCCGGAAGTAGTTTAAACATAGATCTATTACAGCTGGATGGCTCATCCCAAAGTGGTCTATGACAAGAGACCTAGGCATGCTCCTCCCAAAGTTTCAGGGGAGATTATATTGAGGTGATCACACTCCCTTTTGTGTACCTACAGTTCCAGTAGACCCCCATACGCACGCATACGCTTTTGAGTGATCCCCCTCCCCTCCTTGCGTACGTACTAAATGGACGACCCCTAACTTGCAGCGAATTTTAATTTGCTAAGCAGTGGTGGTTCGTTTATCTATGAAATGCATGCATCGTGTGTGTCTGTCAGCCATTTAAAAGCACGGTCATTGGCTACATGAAAATTAGACTCTCATGATTGATTGACATGCTGCATAGATTGAAATGAAAAGTTTTAAAGTTCTGATGAAAAAGCACAGATAGAGATTGAAGCAAAAATTGAAAGCATAAAACTAATAACGCTAATGAGATGCAGCAAAATATCTGCAACAGTAAATAAAAATTTACAGCACAAAATAACAAAATATAAAAGAGCAAAATATAGACAGAATATTTCACAGACCTTGGCGTTTTTTGTTTGGCGGGTAGCCACCACTCTTTTTGTGATATCACTTGCACGCGTTTATAAACTCTGTCGTTGGAACATCGTACGACGTTCACTGTTGGATGTGTTCATAGCACTTGGTGATGCTTCCTCTGAATAGTTGCGCGGTTGCACAGCTTTCTCGATGCAACATTCTATTGGAACTGTGCATGACACGAGCGTTTTTTTTGTATGGTAACTAACGACTAAGCAGTCGCACAGAAGTTTAAAGCCAGGTCGCTGGATTGCAGGCTCATGCATTAAGTATCTGTGAAAAAAATTAGCCAGCCGCAACATATCTTATAGAGCTGAGTACATACTTGCCAAGTCAGAGCACACTGCTGCTGCACAATGCATGTTTATCCATGGTCGGTTGCCTGTCACTAAAACAGCATTTAAAGATTCGTTTGTATTTTTGTTTGGACGCTGTCCATAACTATGACGATTAGCGATTAGCGTCCATGCACTGCTTAGAGCAGTCTTTGTGTTGCTTGACGAGATGGTAGATCTTTGCGTTGATGGTTTCAGATTTCAGTACACTGTGCAGTGTAGGTTCTGCATGCATTCCTTACTTCTGTGGCAATTCCATTCTGCGTGCATTGCAGTAGAAAATGTGTTATGCTTTCTACCTCGCCACATTTCTCACACCGGCTCGTCTCTGACAGGTTCAGCTCGTGTAGGCCTGGATAATTGTTCAGTCATTGAAGTTGAGTAAACAGTATTAAATGTATATATATAAAGTTTGTGTTATTTTGTGGTGTTTTTAGCTGCGCATGTCGGCCGCTGGGGGTCGGTGTCCAGTATGGTAGTGAAGGTGCACGACAGTGTCACAGTTGAACTACTCAAATCAGGCAAAGACATCAACAAACTTATCCAGCCTTCTCTAGTCCCGGCACCTCTCCTAGCGACCAGGGGGAAGATCAATTCCTCAGCCGTCGACATGCAGGGGAACAGCGCCGCCACCGCCACGGGCCCTGCAGCGCCCTCTAGCGCTGACGACAGCCACAAGCTGGACGATAAAGTTAGTCATTTAGTTCTCTTCACAATTACAGCAGCACCTCCTCGTAGGAGTAGACTCAGAGAATGGGTAATAATAAACTTGATACTGTTTAAAATTTCTGTCATCATCATCATCATTGATCATCTTTTAATGTTACTGTTCTTGTAAGGAAGGGTTAAGACTCTTTCATCATCATCATCATGATTATTTTATGTCGGTTTATCCTTGTCAGAAAGGGTCGGGCTCTCGAGCAATGGCAATTTTTTCTCCACAAGCTACAGGTTAGATCTATTGTCGGTATTCTTTGTGTCAGAGTTTCTAGATGTATTTATAACTTTCAATGCTTTCAGGTCATGCACGTTCATGTTCTTTGTGTAGCCCATTCTGCTCAGAATGGCTTTGTATTGATCTCTTTATCATGAATGGCCGTGCTATGTGGTCTAACGGTTAGCGAAGCTACTCTAACAACAAACCAGCTGTTTGAGGTTCAACTCTTGGACAGGAAGACTGTATTAGCTACAAACTCGCATGCAACCTCTGAACAATTGAGCTTTTGCTTACTTGGGAAAGTTCAGAGGACACCTTGACTGATCAATGCTGTGCGGACCAAAAAACATTATAGTTAGAAGACCGAGAACTTAATAAAATGAGGGCTGAAAGAGAAAAAACAGCCGTTGATTGGCTGGTACTATACAATTCTTGGTTGCTGTTGCCTATCCAACTTTCGCGTGTAGATCTAGGTCAGGTCCGGCCAATAGTAAATACGTGTTAATGCCTTATCTAGTATTGGGGGATCTAGGTCGGGTCCCGCCAGCCAATAGTAAATACATATTATTTTCTGTCCTATTAATGGGATATCTAGGTCAGGTCCTGCCAGCCAATGGTAAGTACGTATTATAGCCTGACCTATTAATGGGATATCTAGGTCATGTCCCGCCAGCCAATAGTAAATACGTATTATTTTCTGTCCCATTAATTGGAGATCTAGGTCAGGTCCTGCCGATAGAAGTTTGTAATATTGCCTGACCTAGTTTGCACTTAATCTCCTTGAGTTCTCTGTGTTCTTATTATAATATTTTTGGTGCTGACTCAACCTTGTAGACTGAATACCTATTAAAATTGCTCACTGTCAAAAGGAGGCAGACAGTAAATCAGTGATGTAGTCAAGGCATTTTTCTCAAGGCCAAGGCAAGGCCAAGGCATTCATTTTCAAGGCCAAGGCAAGG
>JAQFYQ010004194.1:0-10070 GCA_034694885.1 Buchholzia appendiculata | reverse complement strand
ATGTTGCATTGTAAGGACGTATTGCTACCAAGGAGCGTTGTCAGTGCTTGTCCTGACGCTTCTTTTTTGACATTTGTAAATGGTTTTATGCACATATGTAATGATTTATTGTCAAATAAATATTTACAATTACAATTACAATATCGACAAACATCTGCGCCAAATCCTGGAACTTGCTACCTCAAAAATTTAAAACGTGGTCTTGTCTGTCGTTGTTTAGAAAGAACTTAACACACTCCTATCTTTAGGATGAGTGAAGTGTTAAGCGGTATTTAGTCAACTTGTAAGGTTTTAATTGATTTGATTATTAGATTATACACATTTAATAATCAAATTAATTAAAACTTTAAAAGTGTTATCTAAATTATTTTATTCAGAGATAAGCCTTGCATTTTTAACAGCTTTCAACAGCTTTTAGCGCGCCTTTATTCAAGCGTTCATGAAACATATTTAGAACTACTGATAAGGTCATTAGCCAATTCCAGTAATACTGTGATAATTTACCGATAGAATTAAAGGTAACTCACAGAGAACTTTCGCTGTGGTCTAGTTAACTCATTGAATAATTATATTTTGCTGTATTTTGTCTAAGGCAGATACAGAAAGGTACGACATCTTCCAAAAAAAACAGTGTGGTGGTGTTGCCAACATTGCTGGGCCATGTTGCCGTGGCCCAGCAATGTCCTCGTGTTGTGTGCTATGTGCCATTTTTTTCGCTGCAAGTTTGCAACTGAATATATTACATTAACTTTACGTTAGTAGGCTTATGTTTGTTTATATTTAATAGTGTTCACTTTCAGTTGTTTACATTGTCACTAATTTACTGTTATATTGTTTGTCTGCTTCACGCTTGTGTGCAAGAAAGCCATATATGTTGACCAGTGCCATCTTCCAACATTCGCGGGGTTGACACAGATAGTTTTTTGACTGATTACTGACGTTCGTAGGAAACCGTAATGTTTTACGCGTGCATAGTAAAACTCTCTGGAAAACCTCTGGAAATCACGATCGACGAAATTACTTTCATACCGTACTAAATTTGTAACGAGTTCTAAGTTCTTTTATTCACCGAATTAATAATGAAAGAATTTATAATTTCATTTGGATTCCAGTGACGTAACAAAGACTTTATACGCCAATAGTCATACTCAGGCCAACACGAGGACATTCATCATTACAGACTATAGAGGCACACGTACTCAAAGCGAAACTTTATTATTTTGTAAACAGATAGTGGTTCCATGGTTGTTAGGATACTCTTATATCGGCGCCTTTAAACCCAATTTCTTACAGACTATTACCCATATAGCAGCATAAGTATATTTGACTAATTTAGACACAAAACACCTGCGATGTTAAAACGTCAGAGCCAAAGAACAACGGCCAAGGTAAGTCTCCACTCAACTATTGTTAGAGAAAAGAGTAAGGAGTAATACATATGTGAACGTGAGTCAATTCAAATGGGGTGTGAATTGTCCTTCGGTTTTTAGTTTGATCTGTGATACGGGGCTGAGGTTAGTTGCCAGGTAGTGGTTTTAAGGCAGAAGAAACTCACAGAACTCAAATTATATTTAATAAAATAAAATAAACTGTTTACTATGTTGAACTAACATTCTTAAATTGCATTAAGTAAGGATTATGCGAATTTGGCGCCCCCTTACCATTCTAGTGGTAGATTATGGAGAAGATGGAATCTGAATTCGCGCCCACTTATAATTTTTGCGGAGTTTTCAAGATCCCATTTTCTTCGTCATCTTCGTTTAGAATGCTGCCTGGGCCGCACCCGAAAAATAAGCACTTCAATTTCAGCAATTCAAGTTGGACAAACGTTCAGTTTCTGCGCAGTCTATTAAATTATATTAAACACGAGACCAATGGAAAGTTTTGTAAAAATTAGTATTCGCTAGGTGGCTACGTGTTCCACCGGCCCTTTCCGGAATTTTTTTCTTCAATTTTTTGGGTCTATCAGTGGGCCATTAATTTATTTATAGATCAGTGGTAATTCATTATTTATAGATTAGTGGGCTAAGCGGAAGTAGAAGTGGGCCGGTAGTACCACGACGCCGCCCTAGCGAGTACGTTTTGAAAAGTTTTCATTCTTAGTAGAAAGCAGTTGCGGTCATGGTCGCGATAGTTAGTAGTACAGAAGGTTGTGTGCTTTGACCTGTGGCTAAATGTTTGATGTTAGCGTAAGTTAGTGAGGCTTCAGTGGTGGATCGAAACTCCAAATTTCACCAAAGATACCCACTTTGTAATTTAGCACCAATATTCTAGTTATTTAATTTAATATCGCATTGATCTAATCGAAACCATATTATCTATGAACAGGGTAGAAGCACTGCAGGTGCTGCGAGCAAGCGGGCAAGTGATGATCATTCAGGGGAGAGAGATGCAAAGAAAAGAAAGACTGACGCATCGCAGAATTCACCAAAGACGGTAAAATCCCATCTCACTTACAGTCCAAATTGGTGGTGGGGTGCAGGGCGCAGGGGCGCAGGGTGCAGGGGTGATGGGTGCAGGGCGCAGGAGTACAGAGTGCAGGGGTGCAGTGGTGCTGCGTTTGGGGTGCTTGGTGCTGAGATGCTGGTGCAGGTTGCAGGGTACAAGATGCAGTTGTGCTGAGATGCTTGGTGCAGGGGCGAATGGCGCAGGATGTATGAAGGGTGAAAGGTCGCAGGGTGGAGGGGTTCCGGGTGCCCCGGAGTGCTTGGTGTAGGGGCATAGTCTGCAGGGTGCGGGGTGCACGGGAGCAGGGGTATTGGAGACAAGGGACGCAGAGCGTTGTGGCAAATAAGATAACTTCTTAAAGTTTTGCGAAACAACATTTGAAGAAGCCGATTTGTTCCCAAATACTAAACGATTTCCACATTTTTTGTTGTTAGAAAGCAATAGTTATTTGAAATACTGAGAGTGGCCCATTGGACACCGGTAGCTCAGTCAGTCAAGCATTCGTCTCGCATGCAAACAAGTGTTGTGTGTCACCGGGATCAATTCTGAAGTTAGGCTGTGTCATCTGTACCCATATCGAATAACTTGTATGCGGCTTCCCAATCATTATTATCAGAAAGTGTGAGTTGATTTGATTTGTAAAGAAATCATGACGCTCAGATGATGTGTTGAACTTGTACACTAGCCCCAGAGAGTGAACCATGCACGACGTCACTCTATTTCCGATGAGTCGTTCAACACAGGCTGGTTTGAGCATAATTTTTTACTGGGTTGGCGGAGGCAATAATTTCCATATTTTTGGTTTGTGTGGGGTCAAAAATATATGATATCTGTGATATGCATTCAAGTTTCGAATTCTTTATCTACGTATATTGGTCTTCGGGAAGTTGTCATGTTCATCTGAGGTGATCTCTCAACGTAGAAATCTGTTTATAATGCTCAACTGATCACAACAAAGTAAGGTTAACTTATACAAATGTTACAGAACTCAATTTGACAACAATATACCTGAAATACACAAGTGAATATTATTCATAAAACCGTAAAAGAGGCTAATTCGGATGGCGTTTCAAAGAGGCGGAGTTTTATCGCGCCAGCAAAGGCGGCGTCAGAGTTATTATTTGGGAGGGAGTGTTTGATTAAGGTCCAGTGGAATTTTCATTTTTTTGTTCTGACGAGCGAGGGGCGAGAGAGAAAATTTGAGAACAAACAAATTTCGCTGTCAATTATTTGGGGCTTAGCCATCCATCCCTAAAACCCTGATACCTGCCGCCTATGCTCGCCAGTGATTAATGCTATTGAGCAACCTATGTTATTTTAGGTAACTTTAAGTGTAAGTGCAGTAATATGGTCTATGTTGGAATGTCTACAGGCGACGGTCTCCCGATTGGTCCGGTAGACCAGTGGAGCTGTGCTGCCTGTACTTTCTACAACCACCAGGACATGGACCAATGCGAGGTCTGCGGGGCTCCTGCTCCAACTGACACCTCTTCGGTAGGAATGACACCCTTTCTATATGCTTTCACTCTTTCTTCCTTTCAATGTTAATATTTGCAACCATATCTTTGTCGTTTTAGTAATCAAATGCACAATGACAGATGCCAGTGATTCTTGCGTTATGAAGTCAAAATTAGTCCCGAAAATCGACTGCGTTCATTATTCGGATGTTCTTTCCAATTACAATGGTTTGTGAAAGTCACTGTAATAATATGTCGCCACATTTAGCAATATCATAGTTAAAACATTTATAAATCTACTATTTTCAATCAAATTATTACTTTTGGTAATGATCTGCGTTTCTGGTTTTGTCGATTGCGGATGTTTTTATTATCTAGCTGCACTTGAACCGATGCTGTTGTACAGTAGATAACGATATCTTCTTTGACGATCTGTCACTTATTCTGCGTACAGAACTGTATCAGAAATCAGTGCAGCAGAAGATTGCGAGTCCCTCGGTGAAGTCTGAAGATGACAACGGTAAGTTGTCGACATCATCATTATTATCATCGTCATCATCATTATTATCATCGTCATTACCATCATCATTTTTATCATCGTCATCATCATCCATCGCCATTATTATCATCATTGTCATCATCACGATTATTATCATCGTCAGTAACATCATCATTTGTTCAGAGCTGTCACTCGGTTCATTGACACACAAACTCTTTAAGCATTCAAATCTCTTAATTATTCACATTGATTGTTTACTTATGAAATATGCTGAATTTTACACTGAATATTTCATCCATATGAATCTGTAAAACGTGTGATTAAGTAATCTAGTATATTTTAGAAGACCTTGCAGATGCTTAAATATGTATTTAGTTGCGAATTCGCAACGAAACGTGAACGAATGAAATGACAGGCTATCCAGAAACGATGTCTCTGAATTGGACAGGACACTACAAAAGCATTAGTGGTTAAGTTGCCCGGTGACTCGCACTTGCAAGGTCACAAATCTGGGACCTATGACTTGATTGCCAGAAATCCAGGTTGCGTTATTTTACATAAGAGAGAACACTTTATATCATGGGTAGATTATCTCGTTTCGAGAGAAATCTAATTTTACGCAATTGCGAATGGAACGCGCACTATTACCAGTCACGTTCCCAGAAATTTTCAAGTGGGTTAAGGGCTGTAAAAATATCTTGGTGATGGCGTTAACATCGTGGGCGCAGAGCATTTTTCGTACGTCGGGATGGGTGGCGACGAACCTTTTTCTGACGGATGGGTTGGGGAAAGGTGGCAATAATTTGGTGATTTCAAATGAATCTACTAAAAAAGCATATCACCTTCAGGCGGTGGTTTAGTGACAATTTAGCAGTTGAGTCGCGATTTGACAGGGGGTAATAGCCCCTTGGGGATGTATGAAAAGCCTTGATTATACCGATAGTACAGTTTCTACTGTACTAAATCCATAAATATCAAAACTAAAAGTCTATATTTAAGTAACAGGCTATTCACATTTAGAAGTGAAAAGGTAGCGTTTTTACGGCAGGCGTTGTAAGTCGGCTTCTTTTTTATCCATGCCATTTCATTCACTTTGTGTTTTTGTAGAGATTGTCAAATACCCGAATTACTGGAGCTATCCGAAGAACAACTTGACGTTGAAGGGCAAGCAGAAGTACATAAAGCATGAAGTCGACCCAACGTCCCAGGAATTCAAGAACGTTCTAGGTCGCGTGACAGCCATGTACGTTCAAAAGGCCTTGCTCAAAGACAGCAGCAAGTTTAAGGTTACAGGACTTACTCAATACTCATCCGCAGTCTTTATTAATAAGATATATATATATATATTATTAATTAATCTTGAGAAAAGCTAGACACAAGAAGTAGACTAAAATACGATTGACTACTGAAGATTTAGCTGAGCAATGGTTAGATTGGTTGGTTTTGCGTATGTGTTGTGTCTCAAAATGTGAAGTCAGAGAATAATTAATAGATAGTGGCACAGTCTTATTTCAGCCTTTTACAGTGAGAGGCAAAATACCTCCATAGAACCTTCGTCAGTTGGTCAAGAATTAACATTATGCGACGAGGTCTGAGATTCACAGCATTCCAACGTGACTGTCGGCCTGGTGCCATGTTTAAAGCCAGGACTTGATCAGTCCCTCCTTTGCTCAATATGACACCACAACTTCTCAGCTTCCATTCTATGCAATGCATCTACGCGCGATCCTAGACAATATCGCTGTCTGTCTATCAAAGCTCCACCAATAGAGATTAAATGTCTGCTGTGAGAGGTGATTGCAGGGTTCTTTGCTCTCGGTATGGTCTCATTTATGACAGATGATTTTACTAAGCTTTTCTTATACTGATTACACATTTTCAATCTCACCAATTCTGTTCTTGCAGTTGCACCGCGTTGAGAATCCCGACCTCTACCCAGCTGTTTACAGTTCGCAGGTCTAACATGATCAAGTCACGTGGTACAACTAAGCCCGTGGAACAATGGCTGTGGCACGGAACTGACTCAAAGAACATTGACAACATCATCGGCAACGGATTCAGCCGCGGCTACTGCGGGCAGAATGGTACGTATCCACTCTCAATTCTACTCGAATACTGGATTGCACTTGGCGCATTGTGTTCGCAGAATATATCAAACTGTAATAAAAAAAACGTGACCTAAACGTCAGAACCGAATACACGAAGCTTTTCCATTTTGCGGTCCGGTGTAGATTAGATTAGATCGGATTAGCGTTAACTGGATTAGAAATCTTTGCAGATTTGTTTACAAACCAGTGGTCTCCTTATTAAATTACTTATCACTCTAGTTCTTACACTCATAATATACGATTCCACAATAACACATAACTCACTTCCTTATATATTTAACTACAGTTATGACTGTGTGATGCCATTCCAGTGACGAGATTGCAGGGCGCCGTGTAATGCATTGTTTGACCCCGATTGTAAGTCATGGGCTGTTACTGTTTGTTTTATTGATTGATATTGTTCATCGTTTAGTCTGTTTGTTTTATAATGTTTAATTGTTAATTAGTACTTGCTTGTAGGTCTACTGCAGAAATGCTTGTTCCGATTGGTACTCCTTCATTAGTTGGTACTGTTGTGTTTGGTACAGTGCGTAGTGGAATGTTTATTTCTGTTTTCTGTATTATGATGCAATGTTTGGTATCGATTTGTGTACTGTACTGCAACGTTGTTACTGTTTCGTACAATGCTTAATGCGTCGTTTGCTGTAACGAGTCTTGTTTATAATGTAGTGCAATGCTTGGTACAACGCAATTTACTACGTCTAGTGCAATAGTTGGTACTGTTTGGCACTGTTTACGAATCAACGTTTAGAATTTTTTATCACACAATATTGTGTATGTTATTAGGTGTAATGTAATGTTTGTGCTGCTATGTTTTGTATAGGAACCGCTTACGGCAGAGGTGTCTATTTCTCTCCTCGCATCGACTTGTCAATGACGTACTCAGCCGATCTGCCCCTGGGCCTGAATCCCTACCGATATGGCTTGAATCAAAATCTTGCCACTGCAAGGAAACAGCATCTGCTGTGTCGAGTCCTGACCGGCAAACACACGAAGGGTCAACATCAATACGTCGAGCCGCCACTGATTGGCAAGACAGGTGACCGGTACGACTCTGTCGTCGACAACGTCCGGAGTCCATCGATGTACGTCATCTTCCACGACGCGCAGGCCTATCCCGAGTACACCCTCTCTTACGTTTAATCCACCTGCACCCCCCTGTTCGGGAAGCCCCCTGTTCCTCCAGTTTCCTGACACAACAAGGTCACGGTGCATGTTACTGGTCGTTTGAACTGCGATTTTCTATTTGATTTAGAGTTTCTGTCTGAGATATGATTGGGTAAGGTTATATTTTCGCTTAGAGGTGGTTAATTAAGTGAATATCGGGCTGAATGCCCGTAAGAGACTAATTTCTGAAAAAATTTAAAATTAGAACTTTTGTAACTTTTCAAAATGTTGAGTTCATCATGTAATCACAAATTGCGAGTAAGCTGTGATTATCATTTCAGGTATTTTGTACGCCTGCAGAATGTAGTTCCGAATTACAAACAAAACAGCATTTTAAAATAATTTTCGACAAACAATTATGCCAGGGTTGATGCAGGAAGTATGTTGCGATTAAGATCAGGGCTTATGGTATGTAATTTTATTTGAGCGTGATCCTATTTCTGTGATCGTGAAATATGTGATCATTACAAAGACCGTTATACTATTGAGGCGAACTATTTTGCATCGTGCATGAATGCGTACAGCAAATGAACTATGGCATGCTACGCTTCCATTAGTTAGTACAGCGATTGGATGAGATAGCGATTTCTGACTCTCACTACGCAGTTGTTTTTTTATTGATAGAAGTCCAACGCTTATAATGGCAACGCATGTATTTAAAACCAAGTGAAATGCTGGCAATCTTGCGCTGCGTCAACACGAGGACCGTTGTGGGTGATCAACACCCGGTGTTCACACCGGTGTGCAATCTCTCACATAGAAGGCGCCAAATATCGCTTAACTTCATGTCAATTCAATTGTCAACTTCGTTTGCCAACAGTTTCTGCTTTTTATTTATTTTATTTTCTGGAAATAAAATTGTGAAGAAAAACAACTACAACTAGTGAAACACCGGCGGATACAATACACGATTATTAGCAACATCGAACATTTTCAGATGCTGCGTTTTAGGGAAGAAATGATTGAAGCTGAAAATATCATTAGCTGCATGCTAGTTTAATCGATACATTTGTAAGATGATTTAATCGATCTGCTCTCTTCATGTTGAACATCCGGACGATGAATGGGTTGTAATGAAACTCACTTTGTATTTTAGTTTACGTATATACGATTGACATGCGATAATAAAAATGACGATGTGCTCAAACACATGAGACTTTTTAATTATCATTTCAGTAATTGCTAAATTATGTTTGATACTGGTTAAATATGCAATGAATGTAAATTCTTACGGTCCATGCTATTGCTACCAAGCATTATAAGTTGGTACCAGCTACAGAACGCTAAGTAGTAAACTGACGTGTTCGCCTTGCACACTGGGCCCGGTGTTTTTTGAACCTACGTGAACACGAGGACCGTTGTGGGAGATCAGATCCCGGTGTGCAATCTCTCACATAGAGGGCGCCAAATATCTCTAAACTTCAAAGTAAATAAAACACCGAAGTGCGTATTCACGCCGCTAGTATCTACAGTATCATTTGTTTTCTGAAAACTGTGAAGAAAACATGTTGAATTTTGCGCCCTCAATAAAGGCTTACGTATGTGTGTATATATTATTTCATTTGCCTTTACCGTGCGTGCACTGACTGTCTTCGACGACATGTCGAGGCGCCATGTAATGATGATGAGATAATTCACACTGATGATCGTACGAGTTTACGGCATGTTATAATCATTTGCCTAATTTCTCATTTTCTCTCATGTTATCTTTATTTTATTATTTACAATTATTATCTCATAATTTGTATTACGAACGAGCAATATCGACGTTAACATCAAGGCTTCTACTGTTACAATGTCGTTTCTCTAGCAGATGTTAACAGGCTGTTCACGGTGTTATCGACACTGATGAGGCGACAACGCAACTTACAGTTCACGCTGAGTTTATTACAGAAATATGGAGAATAGCAATATACAAGTAGAGCACTCAGTTAATACAGACAATAGATTGATGAAATGTTCAGCGAGAGGTACGTTGTTCGGGAACGGTCTCGGACTCCAGGTCTTCAGCTCGGCAGGACGGCAGAGAGGGTGCGGCGGCAAGCGGTCCAGTGGTGACAGCGTCCCGGGACTTCGAGTTATTCAGTATTTGTCTCCAAGCCAAACTAGAACACTTGCGTGGTCTATTTTATATGCGGGAGCCCGCCCTTTGAATTATAAGTTAATTTCCACCAACGACAGCGGGACTGATTAGAACAACGTCGACAACGACGTCGCTCTCAACCGTAAATCACTTTTAGAAGTCCATTGCAAAGAGTTTAGATAACCAGAAAGACAATCAGAAACCTATTCTACAGAATTTAGCAAATTATATACTAACTCAAAGTTGGTGAGAACTCCCAGCCTTCAAACGCCGGTGTTGTCATAGGCGGCGCCACCATGTTTGCCGCG
>JAQFYQ010004193.1:0-10071 GCA_034694885.1 Buchholzia appendiculata | reverse complement strand
CGCCCTGTCGGCAGCCGGAGGAGGAATGGGGCCCTAGCCTGACGGAGACTAGGGCGGGACACAAACAACAACAGCAGCACATTTAACGCTGGGCACTGAGCAACTTGACCCCAAAATCTTCTCCTACAACACGAGTATACACTGAACGATGCAAATAACTAAGTTTCAAAATACTATTAACCATTTTAGCATGCGTAGCATCCAGGGGAAAAATCACTGTGTCTCCTCCAAAGAGTCCAACTGCATGGGCTATCACTGACAAAATTTATGCCCCCCCCCTCCCTCCCTCCTTGTACAACATGATCTGCCGCTATTGAAGAGCATGTAACATTTGCATAATTGCTAAACTGAATCCCTTCAGAACCGAAGGAATTAAGTTTAGTAATTATGAAATAGATCCTCAATCGGTGCAGTATTAAACTACCACTCTCTACATTCATGCACTTCCACTGCAGCCTCACATTCGTATCCATTCCATATAAACTACTCAGAAAGGTAAAAAAAACAATTAAACTGCAGTCATCACATTTAAATTCCTATCCAAAATAAAGGATAATCAACTATGCAGCTCTAATCAAAGCAAACAATGCATTCAATAGACTGACCACAAGCTTGACACATAGACAGTAATTAACATTAAATACTGTCAAAACAAAAAACAGAACAACAATTCAAAGCCTACTTGGTTAAAAAAAACTGATACAACAGCAATTTAATGCTCACAGAGTCAAACACATACACACGCACGCGCGCACACACACACACAAATGAGTTCAAAAACACATGCACAGCATACTCATAGCTGACATAATGTTGTATAAATAGTGTAGTGTAGATTACAAAGCACGATAGACTATGCGTACTAACTGTGATCAGAATATCTACAAGGAGACAATTACTGTAACCATAAAGAAGAAGTAGTACGAGTCAGGCAGACTTCATACGTTGCTCTGCCAAATATCTAATTGAATGATTACAAGATACTGTGACCTGCTATAGTAAAGTGACCTGAATACAGTAACCCTTCTAGCTTATATGGAAAGAAAGGATGCCAGTGACTGAGTCATGAAAGGGAAAAGGCAACAGTAGAAAGACTTGGATGAAGTGCGTGCGATCAGATTTGAAGAAATTGAGAATGAGTTTGAAGAAGAATCTGATCGTGATCTGTGGAAAAGACAGATTTCCATTGTCGCTATTCTCTTCATTGTTCGAAGCCTACTTGGTAAAAAAAACTGATACAACAGCAATTTAATGCTCACAGAGTCAAACCTGTGCACTTGCCTGTGCGGGAAGGACCTTTGGCAACCCACCCGTGCTCATCTGGCCTAGTTGATCGGTGGTTAAGTCGTGCGTAGTAAAACGTAAGACAAATAACCATCGCCAGGACCTGTCTTCGGACAGAGCACTATCATCATCATCATCACAGAGAGTATACCCACTGAAAATTCTACAGTATACCCACAGTATACCCACTGATTTTTTACCACTACACCACTGCTTAAGCCTGTGTAGCTCATGAAATCTTGATTGTGATTGGTTGTAGCTTTGGTTCAACGTTGAGAGAGTTCCTACTATTGGAGTACACTATAGGTCTTGTATCTAATGAAAGCTTGATTGTGATTGGTTGTGCTATGAGTCTTGTATCTAATGAAAGCTTGATTGTGATTGGTTGCGCTATGAGTCTTGTATCTAATGAGAGCTTGATTGTGATTGGTTGCGCTATTAGTCTTGTATCTAATGAAAGCTTGATTGTGATTGGTTGTACCATGAGTCTTGTGTCTAATGAAAGCTGAATTGTGATTGGTTGTAGCTTTGGTTCAACGTTGAGAGAGTTCCTACTATTGGAGTACACTATGAGTCTTGTATCTAATGAAAGCTTGATTGTGATTGGTTGTGCTGAGTCTTGTATCTAATGAAAGCTTGATTGTGATTGGTTGTAGCTTTGGCTCTACATTGAGAGAGTTCCTACTATTGGAGTACTCTATGAGTCTTGTATCACACGAAAGGTAAACAGCATTCTTATATCTTGGCGATTAATTATATGAACTAATGGCTTACTTGAGCTTCAGAAACTTGATTATTGTCTGGCGTTGAAGCTCTGCAACTCCATTTAACTGAGTTAAAGCTCTAATTTTCATGATGTTACATTTAATGTTGGACATGTGGTAGTTGGAAAATGTTGAGTTCTGCCACTGCACAGCCCGGTAAAGTCCATGTTGTAAGAGGTGCCTCTACCGAGTCAAAGAGTAGAATAGCTTTCTCTGAGGAAGAGAAATCACCAATTCCCGGTACGGGTGGGCGTCAGCAGGGGCATACGGTCGTAATAATCCAGCCTTAAGGATCCCTCGAGTCCCCCTGTGAGTCGGGCTAAGAATTGACCCACCCCATCTCCTGCTGGGTGTCGTAAAAGGCGACTAATGCAGGCCTTTTTCCTTTTGTTATTCCCTCCCTTTCCTTCTTGTTCTTCCATCTTTTGATTTTCTTCTGGACCGCACAGTGTCCGAGTATAACATTAAGCCATTTTTCTACCTTTGGACCGAACAGTGTCTGTGTATAACATTGAGCCATTTTTAGTGTGGTTGCTGTGACTAGTAACTTTCAATGTTTGTTATGTGTAATTATTGCAGGTTTTTGGGTGTTGTATCTAGCACTTATTATATGTAGTGTTTGCAGTTATTTTGACTGGTAGCTATACTGACAATTGTAACTATATTGACTATTAGGTCAACTGCAACTATTTTGACTGGAAACTACTACTACTATCAAAGGCACAATATAGACTCTCTCTAGTGCTGACGTGCCAATACAAAACAACCAACCAAACAAACAAAGATCTCCCTCGGGGACATTGATTAATTTTATACCTCAGCACAGACATCTTGTGAAAAGCGAATGGTAGACTATAAACGGGCGATGATGTTGATGCGTATGTAATTGTTGGACATGATTGGTTTCTTTTGTGAATGTTGACATATGAAGTTGGGTATCTCTAGTATAGATAATATTGTTAGGCGTTTAAGGTTGAGATGTTTTGGGCATATGAAAAGAAAAGATGATTGTGACTGGGATAATAATAATAATAGTAATCCGACGTTATGTTTAACCAGCGCCAGTAGTTCAGGAGCCGTTAGTTCGTTAAGTTTACGTTTAAGAATATGCTTGTGGCAGGGAGAAGTGGCAGAAAGGAAAAAGGCTGAAGCAGAATAACTTGGATGGACTGCATTATGTGATATGACAGTATTGGGACTAAGTGCGGAAGATGCACGTAATCTTGATTTGTGGAAAAGAGTGTTTGTTGGACGCGTTTAACCCTTGCTGACGTGGAGAAGTTGACGTTGGATGGTGATGATGATGAAAGCTGATGCTCTCTGGGTAAGGTATGACACTCCCCAGTGTGCAGCTGTGGTGATTGTAGTCACTTCTGTGCAGCCTATACCACTTGAGAGCTGTTTTCTATGTGTCAGTTCTTGTTTATGAGCCATGTTCTTGTTTATGAGCCATGTTCTTGTTTATGAGCCATGTTCTTGTTTATGAGCCATGTTTGTTATGTCATGAATGCAGTAAACTATATCAAAGCCATCACGGTAGCTCTAATTTAACTCGACTTTTAGAGTGTGATATTTCATGCTTCGATTATGAGTTGTTTGATATGCTGATTTAGCTTTTTGTATTCTGTTTAGTATTTCTTTAATTTTGTGTGTGTATATTTTCAGTCTGTGGCAGGTTGGTTTCGTGTACCTTGAGCACTGCTCTGTCTTCGGCAGGTAAATATAGTTAATGCTCTTGTGTACTCGACTGTTTAGCAAATTTATTATTATCACTGCCGTATTTAACGTGGGAGGTTTATGGGTTCAAACTCTCCTCGGATTTGTTTTTCTTAAAATTGATGATGTTTTGTGTAAAATAAAGGAAAAAAATGTTGTTAAATTTGTTTGGGAAGCCCAAATGAAAATTTGTAAAATGGTCGTCAATTTTTTAAAATGTCAAAACTCCCTAATGAAATTCTGACTACGGCCCTGATTATTATCATCTGATCAAAAACTGTTTACTTGAATAAATCTTGAACGGCGTATTTATGTCCCTATCGAGTCAATAATCTTGAGAATTCTTGACTACATCTGTGTGTGAATGAAATAGTCTTTGGCACGTCCAACTCGTTCGTTCCTACGCAATGCGATAGCTGGGTATTCTGCAAATGACTTGTCCATATAATAGTGTGCAGTTGTATGTATGACTTGTATTTGCTTGAGATGGTCACCTTGTTGACATGATATAGTGTGCACAATGGTTGTACTTGCTCTGACCAGTTGAGGTGTGTCACATGTCTTGCATAGTGACATGTTTGTGTATACTGTGCAAAACACTGTACATACAGGTGAACTATGTACTTATATGGTATATTGTAGAGTATGCATGCGTATATGTGTGTGTGTAGATCGTACATGGCTCAGCTGGTAGACCGGTTGCCTGTTGAGACGGAGGTCAAGGCTCAGAAGATCCTCGCAATTTGTCAGCGCTACGAACTCATCGATCAGTGTAAGTGCGTTCTGTGATGTGCTTGGGAGTGTATGCTAATTATCACAGTGTAAGAGATGTGCATTCAGTGTTGTACTTGGGGTGTACTGTATGCTAATTATCACAATGTAAGTGTTGTGCATTCAGTGATGTGCTTGGGGGTGTATGCTAATTATCACAATGTAAGTGTTGTGCATTCAGTGATGTGCTTGGGGGTGTATGCTAATTGTTGTTAAAAAATCACAGTGCATTAGTAATTCTTATGCACAATTTATGGTCCGTCGCGTTGCCCAATGGTTAGTGGGCTGCTCTAACAAAATGTTGCAGTACAAACCGTTCGAGGTTCGACTTCCCAGACAGGATGACTATTAGCTACAAAAATCATGCATGTCTTCTAAACAATTAAATCTTGCCTACTTGGGCACAAAGGGGGCGAGAACCTTGGCTAATCAGGAGTGTGTAGACCCGAACTTTCTGATATTACTGTGTATCCCAGTCAAAAAGAGGCTTATGATAAATAAGTAAGTAATTCGTTTGGTAGTTTGAAAGAAATGGATTGATGATGATTAATGTCAGACTAATGAGTGCAGTAATTGAGATTACTGTTTAATCTTTGTTGCAACAATTAGAAAATGCAAGTTATTATTACTATTGATAAACAGCCTGACAAGGTGCCAGAATTGAAAAATGTAAGTTCAGGAATATTAAAGGATCGTCTGTACTCTTGTTTCTGGTTCTTCGTAGACAAAATTGTCTAGGTGCTGAGATGATGTTCTTCTATTTTTTTCAGTGTGTTTATCTGGCTGGGTGGTCGATTGTATGTCTGTGTACTGTAGACAGAATGTTCTGGGTGACAGTGTGTTGTCTTACTGTGTCTCTCTTTCTCTAACCTCTTGTCTGTCTGTCATATTTGTCTGTGTATTCCTGTCTTCTTGCCTGTGTAGACAGCAGTATCTGAATGACAGTGTATTGTCGTGTGTGTGTCTCTGTCTGTCTGTGTATCTGACCTCTTGTCTGTCTGTCTGTGTGTGTGTGTAGACAGGAGTATCTGTAAGGTAATGGGTGTGAGAGCCATGAAGTGTTGCCGGTTAGGCTCAGCGCTGTCCTGGGGACTTAGAGCCAAGGTTAGCATTCACTTTTACTTGCTTGTAGAAGTCATGTTGTACAAAAGTTGTTGATTATGTAGTTTTGTTTTGTTTGTGCCTACAGACTTTAAAAATGTGTGTCAGCTTCTGTAGAGCTGTGACTATTCTTTTAAGTTGCAGAAATTTAAATTTGATGTATTTAAATAGTTTAGTTCAGTGACTTATTTCTTGTTACTGTTCCTGTTAGGCCTATCTCATGTCCAGCGTATGTGTACTATTATTGATCAGCGTACTGAAAGTACGAGGCCGATTGTTGACAACATGGGAACTTTAGTCTCTTACAGCTTGTTCTTCTAATTAAAATCGGATTTATTCTAAGATGTTGTTACGTTGCATAAGTGTGATGCGCTTTGTTTATGATAGTGTATGTAGTTCTCATTTCGTAGTAGTGTCTATTGTTATTGACTGGAAGTATCTGAAGTAGTGATTGGCCTGTTGTGTCTCTAATGTTGATTGGCCAGTAGTATCTGAAGTGTTGATTGGCCTGTTGTTGTTGTGTTGTAGGACACAGGTTTTGTTACGGTCGTGACTGAGAAGTAAGTTGTTCTTACCTACTATGTTCAGTAATTTGCACAATGTTTACTGTGCTTCTTTTTACAATTTCTATTTATATGTGTTACGTAGCAGCAAGGACATTTGTAACCCATTTTATGTATATTGGGGTTGCTCTCTTTATTTGTAGTATTGGATAATCCACATCGTATAGAATATATTCACTTTATTTGTGGTTCAGTAGCAGTGATGTAGTCAAGACATTTTCTCAAGGCCAAGGCAAGGTCAAGGCATTCATTTTCAAGGCCAAGGCAAGGCATTTGGAAAATTGGTCAAGGCAAGGCAGTAAAGTGCGCAAGGCAGCATTCAAAGCAGGAGATTATACAGTCTAAGGCAGTATTTTGCACGACCAAGGCATTTTTCAAGGCATTTTTCCAAGGCAAGGCATTTGGGAAAATGGGCCAAGGCAAGGCAGTAAAGTGCCTTAAGGAAGCCGTGAGGCAAGGCATCAAGGCCAAGGACTACATCACTGATATTATTGCATGTCTCTTGAATGAAATATCTTTTAATTGCTAATCAGTCTCGTGCAGGTTTGAGTCTACTCAGCTTTGATCAGCCTAAGTGCTCCCTGACCTTTGACCGAGTAGGCAAGACTCAATTGTAGCAATGTAGCTCTCAGGTCTCTTCCCAGCAGCTAACGATGCAGGACATGTCCTGATGAAATGGCAAATGTACATTTGCCGTGTTCGTAATTCGCGTGCTCTATTTTTCTGTTGCAAATTTGTTAGTAGGGCAGAAAAATTCTGAAAAGTGTTTGACATTTTTGCTGTTGGTATATTTGTTGATATCAAGTTCTTGCATTTTAGGTCTACATTATTTTTTAGCATTGTCCATTTTAAATTCTATGAGTTGTGACGCTTGAAGCTAAAAATCTAACACAGAATTTGAATCAGGGAAGTCCAAGCAAATTGCGTGTATGCTTTTAACAGGCTGGATTCAATTCAGGGTTCAGAGAGTTTTTTTCACTTTCTTGTTATAGCGTTATGTTTTATTTCGGGGAGGGTTCATGAAGTCCAATTTGTATCGACCTTCTATTTAAGAGAAAGGCCCTGATCAACTATATTTCCAAGAATAATTTTCATTGGGGGGAGGGGTTAAGCCCGTGATCAATCCTCCCTTGAATACGGTCCTGTATATCTGCGCTCATAGATATCGATATTATTTCCAAATTTAAAGTGAACGTCGCCCAGCGGTGGCGATTTGTTAATAAATGTGGTTGGGACATAACGATGTTTGCCCTGACGAGCAGGGGTTGGGGGTAGCGAACATTTTTAGACAATTTTTTACGAGGGTGGGGTGCAGCGAAAAATGTTTTTAGACTCATTTTAGACAAATTATTTTACCAGAGGGGGGGGGGGGGTTAGGCCTTAGTGACAATTTTTTGACTGTCAACAAATTTCTAACGAGCGTAGACATGCGTGGTCGGGACATGGACCAAATTGTGGTTGGGGCACGTTTCGATTTTACATGATCGGGACATTGACCAAATTCTGGTCGGGATATATGTCCCGACCGCGTCGACTATGCCAAAATCTGGTCGGGTCATGTCCCGACCGTCCCGACCGTGATCGCCTATAACGTCGCCAATTGCTTTACTGGTTCTAATTATCTCAAGTTTTGAAACTGATGGTAAAAGACCAACAGCCTGGCTCCTCTGGCCGGACTGGCCCTCCTCAGAGTTTGAACAGCCATGAGCTGGGGAGTGAGATCGATTTGTCTACGGAGTATGAAAATAAGTGGAGCTGAATAATTATTTATTAGTGTATGATTGTAGCAGCCTCATTGTGGTTATTTAGGCCTACCTGATATATCGTAAGCCTATTTGTTAATCATCATGGAGCGTAGTAGGCCTGAGTGTATTTCTGAGTTAGCGTTAACCTGTTATGCAGCAGAACACCGACCTACCTGAATCCAATAGAATCCCGTACGGCCAGCAGCATGCAAGCTCTACGCAAACTCCGCGTCATAGTTGTAGGTATGAGTATGCTTTCATCAGATTTGGTCGTCCACTTTCTTGTTCTGTAGATAAAGTTCGTGAGAGGCAGGGTGGCAGCGTACCTTTTTCCCTTTCCCCACCTGCCGGGCAGACTGTAGCTGAACTGCGCTGACGTGTGTTGATCGCTGCCCATGATGAGTAGGGTGTAGATCAGCAGCTCGATAAACCAAGTATTCATCGCCGCGCCGTCAAAAGCCCTCCGTCAGTCGTTTACGAACGGTATCAATGTTTGGCCTTGTACTTCTCACAACAGCGTTGAAGTTAATCAAATAAATATGTCCAAATAGTGATGGGAATCAGCGTAATGCCTTTATCCAGAACAGAAGCGTTCACAAATTAAGTCAAACGAATGATTGTGTTAATCATCATAGACAATAATAAATAATCTTATAGTCATTATCATCATGCTAATTTATTAATACCGGTAATTAGGTCTAATTGGCAAAAACTATGATAGTTGCTATAATTGCTTTTCTGTCAAGTGAAGTGCTAAAAAATGTTACAGTTCATCCGCGTGGGATAATTTTTAAGCAGGGTTCGAACATAATATTATTTTCTTGGTGCGCGACGAAAAGCTATTTTCCAAAACTAAACTATTTTGTTGAACTACCGTTTAAAAAATAGGCCTACTCTGCTGTCAAAAAATTATAGATTGTACAAAGAAATTCTTAGATGAAAGGGTCATGCAATAAGAAATATATTTTTGACACATGTCAGTTTTTGGGCCAACGGGTAGCTACTATTTCCACGGCATGTAACTAATATTTTCGTGAGCGTATAAAGTAACGTTCATGGCTTCCGGAGTCTAAACTCTACGTGGAAAAGTTTAGACGTCTGCGATTATGACTACAAAGCAAATGTGTCGACTTTATCATTTGTCACTATTCATAGAAGAAACTGGATAAGCACGGCCGTATTTAAGGAAGGGTTTTCGGGTTCAACTGCCAGGAAATTGTTTCTTACAATTTATGTTTTTATTTGAAAAATGCTCAAAACTCCCCGAACTTTTTTGGGAAAAGAGTCGCCAAAATTGTTTGGAAATCACCGTCCCCAGGACGGTGGCAGGACCCCAAATAAATGCCTGGCTACGGGCCCGTGGATAAGCTACGCTTGATTTTGAAGCACTAAAATATGTAACCTAATAACTTTAACCTAATTAACCTTTAAGTTAACCTAATTTAACAACAGTACATTATATTTATCTAAGCAAAACTGCAATCATATTTTAGTATCATTTTTGCATTAAGTACTTTACCTCATACAAAAGATAGTTGACTGCAAAGCATCTGTACAAAGTAATCGAAATCACGCGCGAACATTACCCTATGCCTGCACCGTTGCAATATCTTTATTTAGCCACAATACTGAATGATATATCTTGCTCTTTACATTATATACTCCCACGAAGTAGTACAAATATATAGTTGATTGCAGATACTGAAGATAGCGACAGGCTAGGTCGGCGAGAATTCACCTTCAGAACGATTATCTAATAGCCTGCGTACTGACAAGGAAACATTTATAGTCATCACCTGCTCTGCACATGGTACCAAGTGGCGAGCCAATCTAATCTGTGTCGTTTTTGTGCCGACTCTGCGGGATACGTTCCATGAATCTAAGCGACTTGCAGGCCAGATATAGACTCTCTGTACGTAGAAGCGCACCTACAAACGCTTTTACTCATTCCACAGATCTAATTGACCATTGTTCGAGCTGGTGATAGATTCAGCCGTGAGGACAGATCTCCTGCTGTGTATTCGGTACAGCTTGAGCACAGAATAATCTCGCTCTGCAGTCTTGCTTCGCAATATTTCTCGATTTTCGGGAACTGTGATGACTCCCTATATTGCAGGCGGTGTCGCT
>JAQFYQ010004192.1:0-10074 GCA_034694885.1 Buchholzia appendiculata | reverse complement strand
AATTTAATCAAAATCTGACCTAATTTACTCAGCTTAAATCAAAAGATGAAATAATTCAGTAGTTGCTGTTATCGTATGTTCAAGTGCGAGAATAGTGAGTCAGCCAATCTAAAGCTTCAGCGTCTACCTCATGCAGTGCCTGCAGACCACCGTCGAGCCTCGTTAACGTGCATGAATTGACGATGCGCACTGTAGTCTGAATGTTTGCACAGTCACTGGAGGTCACTGGTATAGTTACTTGCATTTCTGTACCTGTGCAGAATTTGACAGTAGGCGACTTGGTGACATAATGAGAAGAAATAATTCGATCCAATGTTGTGGATTAGAACGCATGGAGTAAATGTCGGAGATGTCTGAACAACCTAGACCAAAATATGAAGCAGCACTGGAACGTAAAGTCTTGAACCCGGGTCCTTTGCTTTCTCGGTACCGGTAGGTGACTTAACCAAGTCGTTCACACTGACTCTTCCGCCTACTCGAGTTTGAACCTATGCTTACCGTAAATGCGTATCGACATTTCCCGTCTCTATCCTGGAGAGACTGAAAGTCGTATTTTGAGCTCATTACTAATGAGTTAATGAGCTAATGAGTTAATGAACTCATTACTAATGAGCTCATTACTATTGGTTCTAATCGCTTCGTAACACACCATTAGCCAGTGATGAAGTCCTTGGCTGTATACCCTGCCTCAAGCCTGCATTGAGGCACTTTACTGCCTTACCTTACCTTGCCTTGACTAGTTTTCTAAATGCCTTGCCTTGCCATCACCTTGGAAAAATGCCTTGGCCTTAAAAATGCCTTGACTATATCACTTTAGTAGTCATTGGTCTTGATTCCTTGCCTCAAGGCTGCCTTGAGGCACTTCACTGTCTTGCCTTGCCTTGACGAATTTTCCCATTGCCTTGCTTTGCCTTGATCTTGAGAAAAATGCCTTGACTAACATCACTGCCATCAGCGTCATTCAAATTCAGGATTTTGAGAGTTAAAGTGTCTAATGTTGACTGAACTCAAGAACAGTTGCTACGATCATCCATTTCCTTGTGTCAGGAAATGGATCACGATCAGGCTCAGCCATTTAGATATCAAAACAACTCAATTCTTCAACGAGTTTATGTTCCTCGCATTTATCTACTTCACCTGCAAGTAGCGTTTAACAACAATGCTTGCTAATACTTGCACTAAGACGTTCAGCCATTGAGAGGACGCTTAGTGTAGTCACTAAGAAGTCAAGTGCCGACAATAAGTGCGGACACTCAAAATGCGGACACTAATAATAAGTGCAGGCACTAAGAAGTGCTGATACAAACAGGCGCCGGTGTCGCACCGCATTTCTTAGTGCCTGCACTTTTAGTATCAGCACTTTTTAGTGTCAGCCTCATGCTTTATTGGCTAAAGATATCAAAGCAAAATTTGCTTATGTTGAATTTATAATGTCGACAGAAATATGTTCACTTCGGATGTATGCATCTGATAGAGTATATTTTCTCCAGATATTTTATATTTTAGGTAAATTTTATAAAATTCATACAGAGTTATTTAAATGAATTTATAGGCATCAAGACATTTGTGTTAAGCTTAAATCCTGTATGAAATTTTATTTAAGCAATTTAATGTCTTCTATTCCTAACAGGCTTAACATGTATTTGTTGCAAGTTTAACGATAAGAGTCTAACATTTGTGTGCACTTTAAATTGTTCAGAAATTATTATAATTTAATATTTACGAAATTGAATATAAATTACAGGTTTGAAATAAACACAAAATATATTGCATATGTATTTCATTGACAATATGACTTAGATATGTTTACAATTATTTTTAAGTGTCACTGGTCGAAAGTCCGAAAGTCCGTGGGTCAGGATGGGTTAAGAATTTGTGGTGGTCGGGTTAGGAATTTATGAGTGACCCGCGATTAGGGTCGGGTCAGAGCGCCTGTGGGTTGAGTCGGATCCGAAAAAGTGACCCACGTCCAATTTTGATAGACCTCGAATACCTTATGGAATGTTTAGTGTAGGGTCGTTTATTTTATGCCTGTCATTGGTTATGGGGATACGTAGTCTACAATGACCTCGTCCATTTCAGCTGCAGTCTTTGTTTGAAATAATTGACAAATTTGAGATAAAAGCCAACTAACAAAAAGCTAATCAACTAACCTGAAAATTGATCTCATTGATTCCGAAAAAATTGATTTAAATTGTTTGGTCATATTTGGAATATGGTCAATACATCAAATGGTATGATACGATGATACAGTTAAACATTAAGAAATCACTAAAAGAGCTACAAGCCTATCTTTTAATGTAATGCTCAATTTTTAAACAATTATTTCGTAATTATATGACTGAAGTGCTAACGCGAAATACTATATTCGCATGCCCTGCTACTGGCAGAAGAAATTGTCCGATTTATGCCTAATAATTTATAGCAGTAGGCAGTGAAATTGATTGAAATGGGTTTCATAGCAATCGATTTAGCACCGGTGTTATTTAATTTACGAATTGAACCTTTCTGGTAATATGATATGACAAGTCCTTGGAAGACCGTGACTGACCTCTAGCGAATGTAATCAAGTAAATTCTGCTCACCCGGTGAAGCTTTTCAACGAAGTCCACTGGCTAAATGCAATTGGTGTTTAAGTATACAAGTAATGTACTTATTTTTTATGTCTATTAGACAGAAGTTAGCCGGAGATGATCTCCACACTCAGCCATCAGACTGAGTCACTGAAGGCATGAAATGTTCACATAACCGGGGCCAGAGTGCTTGTCAAATACGTCAGTACATTGCGTACTAATATAGGCAGCAGAACGTGCAACATTTGCACAATTCTTATACCGACTGTACCAGCAATTGAATCTGGGACCTTTGGCTCACGATGCGCGAGCTTAACTGATTGAGTAATCGGCCTTTTGAACTGAATCTAAACAAAAATACTATTTATAATTATCACTTCTAGCATCAAGGAATGGTGTTCACTGGGACTTCGTTCTCTGACACTTTGAATAATCCAGGCTAAATTCGTTTTCACGGTTCACTACTTTTATTCAGTAAAACAACAATGCTGTGCCACATGCAGGCTTTCAGATATGCTGAAGTGTGCATTTAAGACTGCATTTGAAAGTCGAATTCTTTGTCGTAATGCAAGCTATGCGTACGTGAGTGATATGTTTATATCAAATGTACCGAAAAAATAAGTAAAAGGCTCACATTGAGTAGTTGTTTTGAATTACGTTAGACCCAGTTTGCAGTTTTATCGCTGCCTTGAAGTATATATTTCGTTCATCAACTTCAGGCACGAAGTATTCTGACTATTGACTCATTTCTTTATTTTAAGTGAACGTACTTTTAATGTTTGTTCGTCAGATTAGTGTTATATTCGACATGGCTGTCTCAGTGAATGAATTTTTAACATAAGATACTCATTTGATACGGAATTTTAACCTTGCTTAAAGCAAGGCAAGGCCAATGAAAAGCTTACTTAAAGCAAGGCAAGGCCAATGGCCAGTATGTTGTCATTGTTCCTCAAGGTAAGGCTATGCATTTTCCAAGGTCAAGGCAAGGCAGGTATTTTTCCAAGGACCAGTCAAGATATTGTTCAAGGCCTAAGATAATGTTAAGACATTTTAAGGACCAAAACGAGGCAGTACTTTCTTTCTTGGAGTTTAACTGTGATAAGACATTTATTTGTCTCCAAATCTAAAACATTGCTTTTGATGTATTTAAAATTAATGAGCGTGTATCTGGAGAAAGCCGACAAAACTGAGAGACACATGGGTTATATCAACTTCGAGGCAAAGACTTATAATCAGCAATGAGCTGCATGCAAATAGAATGCATATAAGGTGTTTACTAACGTCCTTCAAAATATTGCGCTGAAGCTTGTAATAATCAAATATCAAATGAACAATTAAATTTTTACATCTGAAATAAAATTTCTACAATGGTTTTTGTAGTATCATATGTGGTTTTCAGTTCATGTGTAACAAATTATTTAAAAAATAAAGCATGAAAATGCATAAATTACTTGAAATAATAAAGGCCATTATCTCATGGCCATCCAATCATTTTTCATATGGCCAAGGCCAGGCAAGACATTTTTCTCAAATCAAAGGTAAGGCAAGGCATTTTTAAAGACCAAGGACATGGCAAGGCATTTATTCAAAACCAAGGACCATGCAAGGCATTTGGAAACTCGGTCAAGGCAAGGCAAGACAGCAACGCGCCTCAAAACAGCATTGAGGCAAGGCATCAAAGCCAAGAACTGCAACACTGATTATGTATAGAATATGTGAACTAAGAAAGTGAATGCTACATGTCTGAAAGCATGGCTGACAATTGTCTAAAGAAAATGCATACTGATCCACTAGTCAAATGGCATCTCGCACCCCGGAATCTCAGCGTCGGCAGTCATGCAAGCACAGCGCATGTAAATGGAATTGCTACAGATGCTGCATTGGCCTGTCTGTGGTCATACATCAATTGGATCGTGCATTAGATATTGAATTTTTTTCTAAATACAGTCATCAAGTAATTAGACAATAGGCTTACGAAATGAACGCGAAGCCAACCTTCCGATCTAACATTCTTTGCAATATTTTCTGAACATTTTATCCCCAACAATTTCAGAATTCTTCAACATTTTTCAAATATATTCATTTAACCAATAAGCATACAATGAAATTAACACGACGCCAATCTTGTGATCTAACAATCTTTGGAATCTGGAGTATGATAAATAAGTGACAGATAAAATTTACAAATATATAATATGCAAGTAAATTATAATGCCCGAAATGTTTTCAACACAATTGGCACAACAGGTCAAGTCAGAAATTAAAAACCCCCATGATTTTATATTAAAATATTTTTAAACATTTTTGAAACGAGAACACGCATAAAAACAAAACGCTGCCTACGCTCTAAATGTAAGTTGATGCTGGTCCCACATGCCGCTGTTTCAACCGACGACGTTTAGATTATATCATGACTAATTTTTAGACTTAACGACCGTCACCAGTCGCGTTATCATCAGATTACAACTTCGAAGCGTTATTTAGTCAAGACATGCTAAATGTCTGATCAGGCACTCGATCGCTCAGATTAATAACCCATCTTCTAACAAATTACATCGTTTCAAATTTCATAAGAAGATGCTGACAGAAACACCGAGAAATTAAGATATTAGGACGATTCGTCACCGGACGGTTCGTCACCGGACGGTTCGACACGGGCGATTCGTCACGTGGACGTTTCGTCACAGGATGGTTCGTCACCGGACGGTTCTTCACGCGGACGGTTCGTCACCGGATGGTTCGTCACATCCACGTCGACTCATGAATTTATACGCAGTAATAGTAATACAACGTTAGTTATCAAGTTATTAAACGTAACACTCATCCTCTTTTTGTAAACGGGCTTCGGACCGTCTTAGGCAGAGTTAGTGTTTTTTCCTTTGTTTTTATTTTTTATTATTTTTTTCTTTAATTATAAATGACATAACATTACAACCTATAAATGCATTAATGACAAACAGTTCATAGTTATAAATTGATGAATGACAAAAAAGTGACAGTCGCAGAATTGAAACACAGCTAATTTATAATAAGTCATAAACGCAGGAAGCAGTCCTAAAAATCGCAATACCATAAACAATTTCTGCAGCTCTTTATATAGCCCACTATTTGCACAAATAATTATGCCCCGTTTATTAACGCTGTCAACGACTTCAATAATTATTTACTACAAACAGACTGCAGCATTAATTCATCCCGTAACACGATGCGCAAATGAAAATTGTCTAGGTCGGTGTGGAAAAATGGTGACACTTTCAAAATTTATAATCCCCTTCTGTGACACCTCCGATTTCTCGACTTGAACCATCTATAATTATCGGATCAGTTATTTCCTGTTCAAATCAAGAATGATGCTCTATTTGACAATTCAAATGAGCAATTTTCTGTCATCACTTGATGATTAACATTATATTAGTACTTTCACTTTTTAAATGATCAATGTAACAATGTAACAATTTCATTCCTTAACTTGATAATTAATTAAATTCGTCGTGGACGTTGACGTGACGAACCATCCGGTGACGAACCGTCCGCGTGAAGAACCGTCCGGTGACGAAACGTCCTGTGACGAAACGTCCGCGTGACGAACCGTCCGTGTCGAACCGTCCGGTGACGAACCGTCCGGTGACGAAACGTCCGGATACCGTCTAGATCATTATGCAATGAATGTCGTAAAAAGCAGCCATGTAATGAGTAGCTAGCCTAGGATGATTAGGACATTCTCTAAATTAAAATTAATTCTCTATATTAGAATTCTTTAAATTTGGTAAAGCGAGAACTGTTAATGCTATATTTCTGTTTAAAATGTAACTTTTGTTTACATATATCATTTGTCAGTTTAATGTATTTTACATAATTCGTGAGCATCAAGATCCATCCTCATTTTAACTGTAAACTCAAAATGATCTGGCTTCTTAGTAGACTACTTACTACGAAAATGATCTTTATCATTGAAGCATGATTTAGCGTGTTACTTGTGACTTTGCTTATATACAAATCATGACTGATCTGCTGAAACGGAATGAGACTACGTTTAATAATTGCTTCCCAACGGGATAAATTTGTGTAGCTTATTGCGCAAGATCACAAGCTTTACTGTATGTTGCAAATTGACAAGTTTAGATACGGAAACAGACTCCAGCCTCATTGGTGTATCGCGATAGCTTCTGAGGCTTGCAGTCATCATCGTGTTTCGCTACAACAATAGTTAATATATATGAACTTTAATTCACCAAATCATGGCAGTACAAATAAACATCAGATACAAATAAACAAGGAAACAATGAAAAAATAAACATAATACAAGCAGAACTAAACATAAAATGATTAACCAAGTGCAAAAACGAATAGTCAAAAATAGTCCTAATAGTCAAAAGTCGTTGCGTTGAATCGTTACTCCCTCTGCCGAGAGTTTTGTCTCACGAGTCGCCGACATGGGTGACGCTAGAATTTTATTTTGGGGACCGGGGGGAGGGGCTTGACGAGCGGACAGGGAGAATTTTCCAACTCTTTTTAGTCTGATGAGTGGGGATGGGGAATTTTGCAGCAAATATTTTTTCAATTATTTTGGCCCAAGCTTAGCCTTAATCCAAGACCCTTATAAGTTTATGGTCTCTGACATTTTCAATGCAATTAAGTTTAATTGAATGCAACTAGATTAAAAACATAGGGCTTTTGAGCGTAGTGCTTTTAAAGATAAGGCTTTTGTACCCAGAGATTTTTATGCATCGGACTTCTAAGCTAACAACTTTTCTGCGCAGGACACTTTGGGATTTGAGAATAAATTCATTTAGATGAAGGAAATATATACATGTGGCTTTTATGCTTATATCTTTTGCATATGCAGCAGATTACTTGTATAATAATTAATCAATAACTCAGTTCAATATCTTTTCCCAAACTTCGTCTCAGACAGTGGTGTAGTGGTAAAAGGCAGTGGGTATACTGTGGGTATACTGTCGTATTATCAGTGGTCAATGGGTATACGCTCTGTATAAAGTGGGCATACTGTGCTTAATAATAATTTGCTGTGTATATACTCCGCATATCCAGTATACTCTACGACTGCACCACTGGTCTCAGGCACTTCGCAAGTTTTTATTCTTAATGTAAGTACAAGGTTAATGTTTTTTACTGAAACGTATCGTTTTTCGATCTACGTGTAGTATATAAAGCATATAATGATGTCTAATCTCTGTATATTAAGCATGTTTGATGCATAATCTCTGCATGCAAAGCATTTGATGCGAATTTGCTTGCATTCACCTTCCTCTCAATGACGTCATTGACCTGTAGTACCGCGTCATGAACAATGTCTCCAGATTACACCATCACCTTATGTCAGCACATTGCAACAAACGAATCGCATTTATTTGTCAAACCACCGATAGAGTGCCACTTCGCCTGTAGCCAAATCAGCCCTGTAGAGCTACGGCCCAGCAGGGATCATTCACCACCGAGGGGAGAATCCAGGCATTCAGACACAGTCAATATCTCATACAGTTTCGAGTTGTGTACACGTATACGTTTGTGCAACAGTATACGGACTGAAAAGAGTAATGCTTTCCTCTTGCGCCTACACGTCCGAAATGAAGTCAGCATTTCCTTCTTCCGACGAAATAGCATCGCAAATGCATTAATGCATCTATAATTCCACCGCAGCTCGGCGGCGGCCCCGAGTCCAAGACCATAGGCAGCGCCCGTATCTCCTTACGCTTATTCATTTCCTGAAAGACGAAGCTTTCGCGGTGATATTTCTTCTTTCTTTCTACGTAGTCCACAGGATGAAAAGCGGCCGCGGCGGAGGTTTAAAGGCATCTGGCGAAATAAAGGCATAAAAGTAGCGTTATAATAAATGGCTACTTTTGCAGCGGAGAACGGGCGGAGGTTGTGGAATAAATCAGTTTTTAGAGAAGCCGACGTCATACTTCTGGAAATCTCCGTATGACTAGTCGCTAAGTGATCACGTGTGTGACGAATCCCATCGGTAGGAATGACAATTAGCAAATTAGCATATTGCGCTACTGTAAATTAGCATATTATGCTAATGTGCACAGTTGTCTGTGCGATGGAGACAGCAATCAGTACTGCGGTTAGAAGTAACGCAAAACCGGGGAACAACCTGTTGAGATACGGACATGCAGATAAGGGGCTAAATATGGGCCACAAGTACTGGGGCTGCAGATGCGGGGCTAAATATGGGCCACAAATACTGGAGCTTCAGATACGGGGCTAAATATGGGCCCACAAATACTGGGGCTTTAGATACTGGGCTAAATAGGGCCCACAAAGACTGGGGCTTTAGATACGGGGCTAAATATAGGCCACAGATACTGGGGCTTCAGATACTGGGCTAAATAGGGCTCACAAATACTGGGGCTTCAGATACGGGGCTAAATATGGGCCACAAATACTGGGGCTTCAGATATGCTCCTTTGCAGAAAGGGGCCTAAAGAGAAGTCTAAGGATATATTGCCTGTAAGATAATGGATAATCAAGGACTCAAGGGCCGCGCGATATACAGATAGGGGCTAAAGATACGAGCCTACAAATACAAGCTATAAATAACGGGAATGCAGGTATATGAATCTAATTATACGCACCTAGAATATGCGAGCCACTTAAAAAGGGTATACAGATTCTGACTCGCAGGTATACGAGGGTAGAGAAACGAGCATTCAGACACGGGCGTACAAATACAGATGTGGGCCTGCAAATACCGGCCCTCAGATATGGGCACTCAGATAAAGCATACAGACATACAGATACGGGCTCATAGATACGGGTTTAGACAATAGATGCGAGAATCGGACCTGCAAGGTAAAGGCATGTGTGTTGTTGGAGTTAATAGACGCTTTTTCGTATCGACGGTGATCAGCGTCTTCCCATCCTCCTTCAGATAAAATATAAAAGATGAAGATAAAAAATAAAAAAATAAAAAAGATAAAAGATAAGATAAAATATGAAGGCTTGTGTAGATACGGACCTGTAAATAAACCCGGTGGCCACCGGCAGAGATCAGGGTTATCAACTTATTCCTTCTCAAACAGCGGAAAAAAGTTTTTTTCTGTTGTGGCACATCTGAAAGAAGCAAAATCTCATTTATAATAATAAGATGGCAATGCAATATAATTAAAAAGCAGTATCTCAAAAAAGTGCCGCCTGTTACATTTCTGTAAAGATATAATCCAAGTTCCTGCGGAAGTAGTTAGCATCTATCCAAGCTAAAGAAATAGGTCGCTTTCGATATCATTGTTTAAAATAACAAAATAGGTCGACATTGAATGGGAAGACGAGATAATAGCATTGTCGCAAAAATGAAGAAATTAATTTCCGCTGTCTTTCGTGAATACGCGGTGCAACAAAACATCTGTAACCACTGTACGGTGTAACAATTCCTATGTTGCACGTCACGTGCGAAGCCTATGTATGGTGCACATCAGTGATATTTAAGTTCTTAAAATCTTTTTTATTCTTATTCTTGTTCTATTCGGCACCTAGA
>JAQFYQ010004191.1:0-10074 GCA_034694885.1 Buchholzia appendiculata | reverse complement strand
AGTAGTGAGATTGTTGGCATCAGAGAGAGCGCTCGGTTGTAAACTATGCTTCTATTCAAATTGAAAATGTTATTCCGGTATGCATCTGTTCTGTACAGTATAATCTACATGAGCCTGCTCATCAACAATTCCCTTTCTAGATACAGAGGATACAATTATGGTAAAGTTAAACACACTTCATTTAGCATAAGTGCTATTATATGGATGACGTCAGCCTGGATGATAATGATGCTGATAATGATGATAATGATGTTACGTCGATGTGATACTCTCCCACATACCCGAGGACAGAACGTCTTTCTTCATGAGCGACGCAGCACACATCGCTCCTATACCAATCAGCTCCTGCTCAAGATTCTGCATTCCCTGTACATCGCATAACATGACCTGTTTACAGCCAATCAGAGCTGCACAATCAGAACAACTTACCTACTTACAGCCAATAAAGTACAGTTCAAAATTGTGCAGTCACAGTGTCCATTACTACACTGTAAAGTCTAATTTGATGAATGAGCAAAACAGCTTCAAATGCAAAACAAAATGTAAAATACTTAAACATTCAATGAAGTCCTGAATGATTGTACAATGAACAATAAATCTGACAAAAACCATTATTAAGCTCTACACAAACGAGTTGAGTTAAGAAAATAAACAAAACTAAATAAATAATGCACATTCAAAATGTACTGTACAAAACTGAATTGATTATATATTGTCAAAGGCAGTAGTAAGCACACCAACCTTAGCGACAGTGGAAGTCCAAGTGTGACCAATAATGGTGCATTTGAAACCAAAGTTGCACGCTTTCTCATCTTTCAGATAATCAGAAGCCGTCTCCAAAGAGAAGCAAACTTCTTGACCTGTAAATATTTAATCTTATTATCATCATCAACACAATTTATAGTCTACTAATTGGTTTCGCAAGATGTCTGCACTGTGCACAGGTGTAGACTTAAATATGTCCCTGAGGACTCATAACTGCTGGATTTTTGCAGCCGTATAAATAAATTTCAATCTTATGTAAAAAGCAATCTGTACAATCATCATTGTTCTCAACATTTGACGTCAGTTTTTTCTTGTCAGGAAGGGTTAGACGTAATATCTAAGCCTCCCATAAAAAGGAATATGTACAACACAGTTTACAAATAGTGCCAATTTTAATTCGGCTGCATTCCCCCTCCTCACACACTCCAAAACACACAAATCCAAACAGAGGAAGACTACGATAACCATTTACTCATCGAGTCAGTTTTGTCCATTTCTCTGTTTATAATAGTATGCAATAAAAGTATAAATCAACATCATCATCACGAATTTATAGTCTATTGTCTACTTTTCACTTCTGCACAATAAATGACATAAATAAATGAAGATTAAATAAATTAAACATAAATACAGTATAAAAGTATAACAAATGAAGTGTGCAATTAAAATGTGTAAACAAAATGAAGCACAAAAAAATAATGCAAGTAATAAAATCTAGCTCCTCCTACCAGGCAAGACGAAGGCGGCCGACGGCCAATCGGAGCCGTGGAATTTCTTCAGCACAGGACACCAGCCAATCAGCTCGCTTTCGGCTGATCCTCCCCTTCCACCACCTAGATTCCTCGCCGTGGCAACCGAGGCATCTCCTCCCACTCGCGTGGGTATGTAGAGCTGGAGGTAGTCTTCCGGCTGAGCAGTTCCACACTGAGGGTCCAACTCCAGAACCATCCACTTCACCTCGTCCGGGAACTTGACCTTCAAGAGACATCCGCACAAACCAAATGTCATCTAGTAGTTGAACACAGACAGGATCACTTAACAAACACAACACGACGAGATCAATTGGAAAGAACAACAACCCATCACGTTACTTAAACGTTTATTATTACTGCCATAATTACTAATTCAGCATAATGAACATCTTGAACATATTTGACATCTTTCCTATCTGACGAAATAACTGAAGTCAAATGCTGATGATGATGATGATTGATGATGATGATGATTGATGGTTCACAACACAAGCTGAGATAACAAGACTAACAGAGAGCGGACTAAACCTTGTAACTAGCGATGGAGGCAGCCTTGTACGGATGATCGCTCTCTACTATCGCGTAGTGCTGCTGAGATAACGCTGCGACCATGCCGCTTGCGTCGTCTGCTGACGGCAGACCGGAGTCAGTGCACGGCTGCAGACTATTCAGCGCAGCGACGCACGGAAGGATCTCTTCTATCATACTGAGGACCTGAACGGAACTCTGAAACAACCGATTCATCCCATCAATCTCACACATTCACTATATATATCTAACATTTAGCATTTCTTTTAATGGAGTCGATGGAACACAAGAAATAATGCATTACCATATTTGGATCACATGGAATATAACAGGACAAAAGAAAAGTTTAAAACAGAAACCATAGAAACGAGTTCCATATCTGATGCAATTCTTCACAGAAGGTAAGGTGGCATTCTAAAAGATAAATTGTAATTTAGTGCTGCTGGAAAGAAGTATCGTGAATGAAGTAACTCACCCAGGGATCTTTAGCAGCTACGGGTCCAATGTACGCGGCAACCATAGGTAAGAGTGTTGAGATGATCGGCGCCTCTTGTACACTCGCAAGGATATCATCTAATAAAACAAACAATAATACGCTGATTATCATTTCAATCTGTTTAAATACAAACTTCGTAATCACATAAATCTCCAAACTAATCCATAACGTTGTCGTACAAGATAATATATATATACATAAAAAATCAATCTAAAAAAATTCAAAACAAAACAGATGTAAGATTTGTACCAAATACAACTATTCTAAAAACAAACTAATTGTGAATCTGGTTAATACATAATATTTTTATTTTTCTATACACAACAGCAGTCATCTGAAATGTTTTGCTTATTACACTTTATGCAGAGACATACTCTGCTTAGCTTAAGATATCCGAAGGCATCTCATAAGTTTCTTTTGTACATACAGCGATGAGTCACAATATTTGATAAAAATAAATAAAAAACACATTTGTTTAAAACCAGCTAAATGTTGATAAATATAAAATGCATAATGCAGCCAGCTAATGGCTATCAAAGGCAGTGTAAACCTTTGCTCTACAAGCTTAAAGAAAAATAATCACAGATTTAAACACCACATTCTGACTAACGACAAACAGTTACAAAGCACTCATAGATACATAAACATTTACTAACCGCCATGTTTAACCACTGATGTCTGGATCTTGTGAAGCAGGTCCGTCGCTGATCTAAAGATGGCGCTGACGACATCGATGACACTCTTTCTAGACTGGTACTCGGCCAGTGAACGCGTGTTCTCTACGGCGTTCTCTCCGTCCTGCGGTGAACTGTATCAATGCAACATTTGCACTACTAAACTGCACACACTGTTGGCTAACTTGGCTTCCAGTAATACATGTATGCTGCAGCCGCTAATTGTAGTTGTTAGATGCTAGTATTGTAGTTGTTGCTATCGTGGTTAATTTTATGATCGGATTGAGACAGCCTGCCATCGAGTGGATACACAAAAGAGTTTCATCAAAGCACACAAATTATCACATTATTATTTCAGTTTCATTGAACCGAAGCTTTTATGTAAGAATGCCATTCCTGTCGTCAACTTCATTGCTAGTTTTTCCCAAACACGTAATGAAATACAGAGAGTCCATTGAAATCCCTGATAACAGTGGAAATTCCTAACAGCCAGTGATGTCGACAAGCAACCCAAAAAACAATAAACATACGCATAGAAAAGTTCCAAATCAATCTAATCAATTATAACAAGCCAACATTAATATAAAAATATAATAAAAATAAAAACATAAATATGAACTCAATCATGAACAACATGAATGAATGATGTTACGCTAATTTCCTTCTTCTATACCAAAGAAGAAAACAAATTACAGAAAGAATTAAAGAAAGAAATGACTAATAGAAAGGTGAATGAGAGTACCTGTAGTAGAGAAGCTGTGGAATCTGTCCTCTACTCTGATTGGTTCCATTGCTGCTCAGAGTGCAAGAACTAAAGGTGAAGGTCGTACCATCAGTGCCCTTGACCTTTGTGAGTCCAGTGTCACCGTTACGCGTCCTCTGTCCACGGTTACGCAGACGAACGGCGTACTTGGCACCTTCCTGTATACAACGCATGTATACGTCACACAATGCAAATAAAAATGCATATGATACTATATTATATAACATGTTTATGGTTGCTATTTCTGCTACAGCTCAATGATGCCTTTCCTTGATATGTGAGCCACCTAGAGGAAACAAGCACACTTCTTATCCATCGGAAAATATTTATATACGAAAGTAACACTGACGACATGGTATGCGGACAGCTGTTCAATCAAAATTGTTTCACAAAATATTTTGCCCGTCTAGTTAGTAACGTCCAATCCATTTAATCAGCCCTAATGGCAATTATGGACAATGTCAGTCTGGTCCATAATTAACGATGGGGAACTAGATGATATTGTACAGAGGATAATTAAAGATTTGTAGATTCCTTACAAAGTGAGATATTTACTCGATTATATACCTGCTAAACAAGTCTTTTCATACAAGAAGCTAAAATTAAGAGCACTACCCATGAGCATTAAAACAATGAATAAATTAACCTTACGTTCACACAGTAAACTTTATAAAAACACCATGTACAATGACAAAGTTAATGATTATATAATAACCTATTTTGCTCACACAGAATTCAGATGCATGTTTCTAAGCCATCTCATAATTTTCTTGTAATTATGTATGCAATTTCTAATTACAAAAGAGAAGTAAATAGATTAGCCGACCTTAATGGGCACAGCCTTGTCGAACTTGACTTCTGCGATGTCATTGGTACAATCATCGGCAAGGAAGGTACCCTTGATGAGATTCAGACTGTTCCACCGACTGTTCGGCGACTGGTCATTACCACTTTCATTCTGTCACAGACACAGTCAATAGAATAATTGTCACATACTTATCATAGCCTACAGTTACCATATACATGATAGCTTATAAATACCGTACTCGCATGATCAAGATGGCATTCTTATCACACACATTGAGACATGATGGCATACTTATCACATACATTGACACATGATGGCATAGTTGTTACACAGACATGATAGCCCACTTCTCACACACTTCCATTATTCAGATTATGGAAACAGATAGTAATCGTGCTTGAAGTCAGCATTTTAACAAAATTGCAGAACAGCAAAACAATTTGAATTGGCTTCAAGTCCAATCTGTATACTACACAAAACGTCCCTTGCTTGTAGTTTCATGGAGAACAGCTTGACAAACCTCATCGAGGAGTTCCACATCGTACTCGTAAGCCCCTCCACCGCCGTACACTCCGACACCAGCGATGAAGATCCCCGGCCGGTCGACCTGGAAGCAGATGGCATCAGGACTCCCGTTTCCCGTGTTCCAGTACGTGCCCTGACTCGTGCGCGAGAATCTGTTCGGAGTCGTCAGCAGAGGGCGGTTCGACATCGTCACGGCAACCTGGCATCAACAAGTCAATCTACTGTGCAAACTCAGTGTTCCTCAATTACAAGGCATAGATTTGTTCAGGAATCATCACACATTCAATCAGAAACGGAATGCACATCAGCATTCAATCAACTGCCCAACAAAAAAAGCATGAAACTATTTGCTGACGGATTTAAGAAACAGCCCAGGACTAATACAATCAAATCCTTCTTCCCACGACATGTATGTTTGCATTCATCAATAAAATCGTAGCGCCAAATAAATCTAAACATGAATTAACGATGATGACGAATTGCACGATTGAAATAAGACCCTCGTCACCTTCAAATCACTTACAATACAACAATGGCAAACATCACAAGATTAACCAAAAAAACACGCAATAAAAGCAAAGGACTCAAATTTTGACAACAGCAAAAAATAACCAGGTCACCTATTTTAAATTTTTCTAGAAAGCAGAGAAAATTTATTGCATGAAATTGTAGCACAGCTGCAATAAATGAAGATATTCACAGGCAGTATTATTACAGTTCAATCACTTTTACATCCCTAAAGGTTTAGAAACCAGTCCTACCTCAGTTCCTGAAGCTGATGCCGCCAGTTCTCCAACGATGGCAATGAGCAGGCAGCACGTGTTGTAGACTAAAGCCGGCACGAGGGTCGGCGGCTCCTGCATAGAACAACACTTATCAATTCCACAATGACACACACGAAATGATTAAATCATGCTAAAGTACACACTTATAAATCATATGACATGTTGTGATGTGATGAACCGATCGTATGCTGAAATAAGGCAACATATGATTAGTATGACTGATTGATCAGTCTTGATTAAAACTTGATAACTGTGGATGCCATAAGGCTGATGTCAGTGTCACAATCTCACATGATCCAAATGAATTCAAGATTTAACAGACATCAACTAAATAAACAATAACTCAACAAATATTAAAAGCTGGATTTTTATGAAACTCCGTAATTTAAACTTTGGCTTTGTAGAAAATCATAGATTTGGGACGACCGTAGCTCAGTGACTGAAACACTCGTCCATGGACTCTCTGTACTCATGGACTCTCTGTCTCTCGAGTTGGATTCCGACTCTGTTCAACGTGTGGCAATTAGAAATCCAAATCTACTCTGCTGTGCACTCGACCTTGTAGACTCGGACATTCCCCAGAGTAATGCATCAGTATTTAAGGCGAGTTTCAAGTAAGAATATATTCACACGAACATACTAATAATTAACACAACAATTTTCATATCAATACAAACAGTTAAACTAAAAATATACAAATTAAACTCATAAACAACTATAAAGCATCACAACAAACCTGCTGCAGGGACTGCTTGACGGTCAATCCGACAATGTTGAGCAAGCGGTTGAGAATATCGCGGAACAGCCAGTGACATCTTCCAACAAGCTCCATCTCCGTCCTGTGGATCATGTGACCGACGAGCATCGGGAAATTGGAAGCCGCCTCTCCTAGAACGGCCGTTGTCGTGCGGCTATTGTCATCCACCGGCACGTCCGAGCCAGGTGGCTGCTTCATCACTTGCTCGGCTCCAGATGCAGAGCCGTGCTCACAGTTTATCGGCATGATCGTGGAAAGCTTGACAGCCGGATTGCAGAGAGCCTCCATGACGGCACTCAACAAGCGTCCCACGCCCTCTCTATTGTCCCGACACTGGACACAACAACACGGTATCATCACACATCAGAATCAAAATCTAATCACGCAACAAACTAATTTGCGACATCCGTGGTAGCTGCTAGAAAGTAACCAGATTATTTTTGACCCATCTTATCTTAGACCAATAGAGTCTGCTTATTGGTTTCTATAGGCTACAATTGTTTCTACATGAAAAGGAATGCGTCATGCGACTTCATGAAATGGTTGTCAGTGCAGTGTATTGGAGCCGAAGATAAAAAACTGAGTAGACGAGACAAATTTGATTAGTGATACAAATCGATTAACAAAGCAAGATACGTTAATCTAATCAAATGTAACATCCACAACGCCGTGTACAATAAAAAGCAATCGAATAGTCGGCTCAATAACAGACGTACCGCTTCCAAGGAGGTCAAGAGGTCGCAGAGGCAGATCCACTTGAGATGTCCAGTTGGATAGAAGACATGGAAGCACGACGTGAAGGCCCTGTGACACTGCTCCAGGATCTGACCTCGCATCACGTCGAACGTCATTCCGTCGTCCGGCACGGGATCGGCACCAGAGGAACTCGTCGCCGGAAACCGACCACTCTCCGACAGGATCTGACGGAGCAACAGACGGACTTCACCGATGCATTCGGCCAAGCGCGGTGTCTCTCTTTGCGTGGAACTCGACTTGGACCCTCCGCCTGACAGGCACAACAACAACCGCTTTACAAACAATTTATCATTTAAAATAAGGTAGAAAAAATTAACAACATTTAACTTTACGATTTTTGTCACAAACTAACTGCTATACGTATTGTAATCATACTTCGCCATAAATAAAACAAACGCAATATAAATATAATGTAAATACAAATATGAATACAAATATGAAAAGTATTGTATGCTTCATACAGCACAAGGTCAGAGAATAATGATAACAATCCAAATAATGACAACAAGTCAAATAATGATACCAGTCTAAATAAAAATAATAATCTAAATAATAATAATAACCATAATAAGTTAACACACTAGCATAACATTATCTGCTCAAAAAATGCACTGTTAATCCTAAATTAATCCAAAGCCTCGTGACTAAATCATAAGCATAAATAATATGACGACATATTGTACAACAATGCTTCGATGATAACAGTTAACACAGCATTGGCTCGTACCGTGCCCTGGATAGAGTTCATGTATGTATGACTCAGTGAGACGTAGACTGGATGTACTGATGTACACTAGTTGCTGGAGATCCATCACAGCTGTCTTGTGACTCTTGCCTTGAAGACTCTTCAACTCTCGACCAAGAGAACAGAACGTACTCCAGCTCCAGCCAAGCAGCCCAATCAGAGACTCAAAGCATTCCTGCAGGGAACACAGACAAACTAGTTTTAACATAGATTTACATTTTGTCACCTTGCACCTGGGGTGGGGGTAAGGGGGAAATTGACAATACGGACACCGTACAGCTCGATAAAGTGCATAGCATAAGAGGCGACCAAGGGTTAGTAGTCTGCTCAGAGATGTAGTATGAGTGTCGACAGCTACCATCTGCCCTGATGGATCTGTCACAGTGGTGGTGGGGTTTGTTCGTGATTGCTGCCACTCAAAAATCGAAAAGAAGAATAACTTTCGCCGGGGAAGGGAAACACCCCATTCCAAGTATGATGAGTTAGAGGCCAGCGTCTGTCAAGTATGCACAGGTGGGATATCGACGTTCATCTAGTCGTCCATTACCAACGAGGAACAAAGATGTAATCATACCCCAAACAGAGAAGGCTGCCCTAAGTGCCCTTCACAACACCATCCTCATTTCTCACAACAGACAACACAGTGAATAACTTATAACATACAGCAGGACAACACAACTATGCAAACAATGTACTACTTTACACCTTATTTCTACAGGATAAGAAAGATGAACAAAACAACAATAAGTATGATCATGAGAAATAAGACAAGTAATGTATAATAAAGCCTCGACCAACTCCACAAGCAATCTTACATAATAACATCAAACAAGTCATCAACACTTCGTTCATGCATTACATCACTGGCAAATAACATTAGCTAATGCAACATATACAACAATCGCTCAACCTACCGGAGAAACGGTGGTGGAAAATCTTTCCGTCAACACTTGAACCGGTTCCAGTACATCCGTTTTCCTACCGCCAACACTCCCACATCCATTCACAGCGTTTCCACTGTCCGGGTTAGGAAGCCGATACAACAGTTGAGGAATCTGACCGGCGTTTGCGTCGGTGCCATTGTTTGACTTCTTGGAGCTCTTGAACTTGAACACGACCCTGCGCAGATAATAAAGAGTCACAATGACATGTTACTGCAACCAGAGAGTCAGCTGGTTAATATTACTGAACATTACTTACAACGGTTGCTTACATTTACAACGGTTGCTTACATTGACGAGTTATACAATGTTTGGCAAGGCATACTATCTTTAAATTGCCAATCTTTCTGATTCCTTATAAACAGTAGTTGTAAAAGCAAGCAACAAAAGCCATAAGGTTCAAGTTTAGCTACATTTGAAAACATTTATAAAATTTGTCAGAGAGTGAACAACTTGTAGCTTTCATGATGAATACGACATCTTCACCCAGTCTTTTTCGCATCCTAACATTTAACGTTCAACTTTCGTACAGTGAATCAGAACATCTCCTATTAATAGCAACATGAACAGTTAGCAGTTCAACATGTCATCAAGATTTAATTGTTGGTAAAATTGAGCAACAAAGAAACATGACTAGTGTAGCTGCGTAGGTTTGGCACGCCTACATAGGGTAGGCGAATACAAAGTGCATTAAGAATCTAATCATCTCAGTTGTTGTTTGTGTCCCGCCCTAGTCTCCGTCAGGCTAGGGCCCCATTCCTCCTCCGGCTGCCGACAGG
>JAQFYQ010004190.1:0-10074 GCA_034694885.1 Buchholzia appendiculata | reverse complement strand
GTGTAGTGTGTGCATGACAGTATGGGATTTGTCCAAACGAGGTGGGGGGGGGGGGTCGGACGATCTGACGAGCGAAGGGGGAGGCGGTGGCGAAGGTCCAAAAAAATTTGACGAGCGGGGGGGTGGGAGTGGAGACGGTCCGAAATTGGACCGACCCCCCTGGGTTCCTTTAAATACCGACCCCCTGAGGTTTTTTCCCAACTGAGGTGGGGGGTCGTCACACCCGCCAGGGGGGTCAAACCCCCCCCCAACACCCCGGCAAATCCCACCCTGGTGCATGACTGGATATGCTGCGTGCAGATATGATGTTTTCGGTTACGACAAAAGTATACTAGTATGGCGCCAAGATGTGTAATCAGGATTGATCTGGAAGAATTTTAAATAAGAAATTTAACCATCCAACGATACAAATCACGATGATAGCCAGCCAGTCCAAAGTGCAGTAGTCAGTCAAGTAAATGTCGGGCAAGACGGTGTAACACCGGCTTGATTCAGCTTTGTTATTTCCTGAGAAATGTTCGACATGTGCCTTGATTGGCAGTGACATAAATGCTGCCAATTAATGTCATAAAACTAGATCACAAACAAAGCAATTTACAAAATATATTGGTACAATTATTTGTTATAATTATTATTATTATTACTGACCAGATTACATTAGCAATGAATGACTTGATTGCGGAAACGGGGAATTAAAGATCAACGCGATAAGCGACAACACAGACCAAGCACGTGACTTGTTCCCAACTTTACTAATTAATACATAATTTATGAAAATACATGGACAGGCACTAATTGCGACAGGTATGTCATGTAGTATTGTGCCACTTTGCCGCAATTACAGAGTTTAAATGTCATTTATTGTACGCCCACGTTAAAACATGTGCTGTCATTGTCGATGAAAATGACTTGTTGACACGGGCAATAAAGTTATCGACAGACAATAGGGATCGTCCATTAGTTACAATTGATTGTTCTCCCACAGACCGCATTACGCTTTGAGGAGGAGGGAAGCTAGGATTGATCAACTTCGACACAATGTGTCAAGGGGGTCAACCAAGCTTGTGAACACGCTGTCACCTCGCTCAATTTTACTCCCAAAATTGGTTGGAGCATTTTTCCGACAAAAACACTGGTCAATGCAGTGTGAAAATTCCGTCGGGGACTCAAAAAATATAGTTCGAAAATGATTTCGTACACACGAAAATGTATTTGTAGAAAAAACTCGCCTTGCTTGCAGTAATTAGAAGCGACAATTTATTTGTGTGCTCTAAAACTTGACCCAATAAATGAATAGCATTAAAATACTTATACACAGATTATTCGTCCGCACGCTGTAGAATATTTAATTAAAAAGTAGAGAGCTTCATTAGACTATAGGAATATTTACATTGTATATTAGTATTTTCAATTACACTTGAAAAAACATAATTTTATATTTTAACAATAATTAATCAGGTAATTCAGATTAAACGGTTATGAACGGAAAAATTGCGTCCTCGGCGTCATATTTTGTCGCAAAATACTCGTGAATGCTTACAGTCAACTCAAATGTTTAATTCATGTATCCAAATTGCAAACGCTCTCTTTCTAAATATTTAGCTGTCATTCGCAAAATCAATAAATATATAATTCTTAACGAAAACCGAGGAACTAAATCAAAATTTCACTTATTCAGTTTCAAATAGGCTTTAATAATTTTATTTTAATGCATTAGAACAAAAACAGTTTTGAAAAGGTCACTTACAATTTGTAAATATTAAATGAAGTTGAAAGATATTTGTGAGGTCTTTGATTATGAGTGTTGTACACATTTTCCAAAGTAAATGATGTAAAATGCTGAAATCACGGACGTAAGCGAAATGTGAGTGCAAACCGCCCAACTACGACGTCATCTACCAATGGAAGACCAAAGCACGGCGTGCTGCATGGCATTACAATGTCGCGATTCTGCTGCCATTAATTTAGAGACTTCATAAAACGTCCAGAATTTCAATATCGAATATAATGATAGTTGAGAAATGAAAGTCAAGAGCTTACAAGTTGCGATGTCTGGGTCATTGTTTATCAGTCGCTAGGGACTTGCAGCAAGAATGACGCTGCCGTTAGGCTGAAGCAACGTTAGACTGAAGCAACGTTAGACTAAAGCAAGACTGAAGCAAACGAATCATGACGCAACACGCCGCTGAACAACAGCGTTGACGAATTCCCTGACCGGATTTAGCGTTGCTTCATTATTATGACGTCAAATATGACTGCAATCGGTACTTGGCTTTGTCTGCATATTCGCGCAGTGCAGTCTAATGTAGTGCTGCATGAATGCCTATAGAGCAGGCGTTCATATTTCAGTGTGTAGATCGTAGGCGTTCCTTCGACTGTAGGATAATGTGTATATTGTAGGCGTTCCTTTGACTGCAGGTTTAATGAGCCTTGAAGGGTTTCCTTTTATTGGAAGACTGCTTCCATTGTTTCAAACTCAGACCGACAAATGCACATTTATTAATAGATGCCAGACCAATTATTATAAAAATCATAAACAATATTACATACTGTATTTAGCGCACGATACTAAACTCTTAAATATTCTATTGCCATTCTCAGTACAATACAAAATTGGCACAATCTTTATGCTCCGTTTTTATAAAGAATAGACATACCTTCTTTTAGTAATTACTGTATTTCTCTGACCTTATTCTGACCTTATTCTGTAACTTAGATTTAATGTCGCTGCTTCAAATATTAAATGGTTTTGCTGAATGTTGTTATAATTAAGTTTGTGCCTAAGTTGCGTGAATAAATTTTAGAAAGCGGAGCTGTTAGCGGTGATATTGCCATGACATTAGTCGTATTTAACAAGGTACGAGTTCAAACCACATCAAATAAAATAAAAATCATACAATTGTGATATTTTGGAGCGATTTCTTTAAAAATGTCGTTAATAAATTTCGAACGTCAACCACATCCCATCATAGAAAATAAAAGTTTGAATAAAGGTTGTTAAAAATGTTGGAAGTCAAAAACTCCCTCCAAATAAAATCCTGACCACGTATATGGGCCTGGCCAAGGCATTGTAATAACACGCAGAGGTGGATATGATTTGATGTGAAAAGGGATAGGACTTTCTCGGAGTAAGATCAAGAAACTGTGATGCCAACTCGCGAAGAAGTGACAACGCAAAGATTGATTTCCAATCATTTTCCTGTTTCTCTGTGCTAGAATAACTGTCTCCGGATAAATCAAATTATGAAACTATTTAAATGAGAGATAGAATTATGTTTCGCAATGAGTGGCACCTAATAATGACTAATGCCGTGATGCATTCTATATCATATTTCTTCATTAAACATTGAACGCTACTTCTATAATAAATATTCTATTTCGCTCCTATTCCAATTACATAGGTTAATTTGATGATCCCTGTGCTTGTCTTAGTCTAAATAGTTAAAGCCAGTTCTGTTCTATGTAGACCACCCAATGTCCTTTCTATTTTAACTTGATTATACGTCGTTTCCATTTTAAATATTCTTTCATGGGACGTCCATGTTGATGCCAGCAACATGGACGTCCCATTCAGCTTGGAAATTATTACAAGAGATGGACACAGTCGTGACGTCACGAAAAAACATGACCACGTGATCACGCGACACGGACGGACTGCGCATGCGCGGAATGATTCTCCCCAAGGATCCAAAAAACATCGCACAGAGAAATCTGTGCCTTGTCTGTCTGTTCGTGCTCTCTCTCTCTCTCTCACTCCTCTCTGTCCTCTCATTAGTTCTTTCTCTCTTTATTTCTTTCTTTCTTCCCCTAAGTCTTTCTTTCTTGATCTCTCTCTCTATCTTTCTCACTCTCTCGAGAGAGTGAGCTCTCTTCTCTTTCTTTCTTTCTTTCTTTTTTTCTTTCTCTCTCTCTCTCTCTCTCTATCTCTTTCTCTATTTCTTTCTCTCACTAATTCTCCCTCTAATTTCTTCCTCTTTAATTTCCTCTTGCTGTTTCCCCGCTTAACGATGCCACGGCGTATTAGGTATAAGTGATATAAAATATATCATTGTTTACCCATAAGCGTTGACGTCACTAAGCGGATAACTTCATAATTGCCGATTTTACAGTTTATTACATCGCCTCTATTTCCTCCTCGCAAAACAAAGTGCTGTCAATAAGTCACTAAATCAAACAGGATCACTAATCATCACGAAACAACTATTAATTGTTGTAAGATTGTAAGTGTGTTTACGTCACAACTCCCAATCCATTTACAGTTAATTTTTTTCAAAACAGGATAATAGGGTTCCGGTGACGCCGGTATAAGTCCACAATTATAAGTCCACGCAATTATATTGTGTTATTCAATTATAAAATGCTATTATATTATAAGCTACTATACGTCCAGCTTTTATACGCAAATTCTTTTATCGTGTCACACCATTATGCGACATACAATTAGTTAGCAATACTTTATATTTTACGTCATGCTATTGTTATACGTCATAAAGTAAACGTCACGTTATAAATTCTAGATCATACGTGATTGCCATCTGCCGTAAAGCTTTTAAAGTCATGATAATTTACGCCAAGCTATTATTATACGTCGTACTGACTTGTGCCATGACCTATGGATCATGTATTATACGCAGGGCCGTACCCAGGATTTAATTTTTTTGTTTGGGGGGAGGGGTTAAAAAGTTTTGACTACCTTTTCAAAATTTTCATTTCGGGGATTTTTTTACCTCCATTTGGGGGTTTCAACCCAACCCCCTTAAATACGGCCCTGGTTATACGTCATGCTATTGTGTATCATGATATTTTACGTAATCTATTTATCATGTCATGTATTATACGTTATGCTATTATAAGTCATGTTATCAAAGCATGCTGTGTGTTGTTGGGGTTTATAGATGCTTTTTTCATATCGAAGATGATTAGCGTCTTCCCTTCCTCCTTCAAGACCTCTACTAGACAGTCCCTTCCCAGACTTGGGACTGGGCGCAGCAGGTCTCTTCAAGAGTGCGGACTGTTGGTATCGGTAACCTGTCCAGGTAGAGCTTAAAGGTCATGCTTGAATACGTGATGCTATTATACATCATACATCATACGTCATGCTAATTTAAATCATGTTATTATTCATGCTATTGTATGTCATGTCTTATAAGTTATGCTACTGTACCCCCAATCTATTCTAAGTGCGAATTAAATACATTTCGTTTCGGATGATTAGTGCAGACTATTTTGTAGGATGTCAACGTTACAATCAGCGATCATTCTTCTGCGCGTGTGTGTTCTGTGGTGACCGTGAAGTCTTATCTTTTTTATTGTGTTTACTGCTTTTTATTGTATTTACTCTTTGCATTTGGCTATCTGTTTACTGCATGTCATTGTGAGGTTTTGTGAACTTTGCCTTTGACAGAGTTTGAATTAAAGCATAATTTATGACGTCGTGGCCCACTGCTCGGTGTTATAATGGCACGTGCCATTGTTACAGCACGTGCCATTGTTATAGCACGTGCCATTGTTATAGCGTCATTATCTCGTGGACTTCAGGGCGGCAGTACAATAGCTCCAAGAATATGTAGGGGAATCACATTCACGTACTTCTGACAATTGTCAATGAGAAAATATATGGGACAGATTTCTGTTTTCGCCCATCCATGGGAACTCAATTTTCAAGACAGGTTGGGTGATGAAAACGATTTTTTTTAAATTAAAATTATATACCGTATATTACAGGTTGTTCAATATAGTTAACATCAATATTAAACTATGGTCAGTATATGTGAATGGAGTCAATAGCAATGTTGATCAAATGCCATCTGCTTTGTAACGTCACAAATGCAAAGCAGAATTAGTAAAATGTACACAGCGTGTCGGGAGCACGCGCACATTACGCCGCTGTAATTACTGCTGTCCACTCTATTATTATCCGATCATCGGATTGACACCAACGATTCACGCCCATAGATCCAAATTGTGAACAAGTAAATAGACTTGCTTCTAGATGATAAAAGACATTATTCTCCGACTTCCGGTGCCGGTCTCCATGTGAATCTACTCTCAGTCTGATGATCGCATAGAAAGTTCTATTCATTCAGACAATACTGTAATGAATCGTATTGTTATTGTTATTGCAACCGATCATTTGTTGCATCGTTGCTGTATCATCATGTATGCGTGATTGACCGCGTCGCTCTGTCTGAAAGTGATACTGCGAGTGTGGTCAGTGTGTGGGGCGTGGGCGGGAGAGTTAGTGGGCGTTGAGGGAGGGGAGGGGGCAGTGGTTGGTGGACGGGGAGGGGCGACAGCGCAGCGGCATCAACCGATTACAATCTCAGCGCTTATAATCTCCAGCGCGTTCCTTCGTACTGTCACAGAGTTCTTGAAGTCAATCCTTGCACAGCTACTGGGACAGGAACGGACTCATGTTGCAAGGTATGTCGACTCAGCTGATTTGATACGATAGAGAGTTAAATGCTACTAGCATGATAGATGTTCTGTGACAGCACTGCTGTAAAATTAACCATGATTCTACACTGTATTGTCAACCTGATCAACCAGTGAAGTAATTATTGTCACAAATTGTAGTTAGTGATGTCATGTTAGCCAGTTCTTACATGATTTTTTACAAGATTTTTTTACAGAATTTAGCATCATTAGTCGTTTAAACCGTGTGCTGGTAATTTTGTGGTAAAAACTACATGAAACTCTGATCGATAGTAATACAACTTTTAATGCAAAATAACACGCAAAGATGGGTTTATTGTCAAGAAAATTTGAAGAGATCGCTTAATAAATCAATTTCAATCGCTTAAAATTATTTGAATTTAAATAATTTTATGGCGCACATCAATCCAGCATAAATTAAATAAGCATTTTCTCAGAAAAATTGGAAAAATGTTCCTAAAGCGAATAACCCCGTACAAATTTAGCCTACTTAGTTAATTCAGTCACGTGCTGAAAAAATGCGTCTGATATATTTACCATCTATCATTTTTGCTGATGCGCATCAATATTGTGAATTCTTTCTATTAATTCTTTATTAACTTGAGCGCGACTCGGGGGGTTAATGTAGAATGTCGGTAGAAAATTTATAAAATACGAACAAAAAATATGCTCGACAGAGTTCATGTACTGAACGTTTCTGATAATAATACTTTCCGCGTGATTCGCTTATGCTAAATGTCAATTATATTCTCCTAGTTTTGAGCATAAAGAATCGACATACTGATATTTTTATCAGTCGTTTCAAAGCTTGCGCTATAGACGCGAGTCAAACAACTCAGGATTTTCAACAAAATACCGAACAACGTAAGAAAATGTAGAAAATACAAACAAACTATGCTCGACAGAGGCTCATGTATATGATTGTTTCTGATAATAGTTCTCGTGTGTATATTTTAGATGCAAGATTATCAGCTATACTTTTATTGTGTAATTATTTTTTCCCAAACCTGCAATTTACACGTAATTAAGACTCCAGTGTAATAATCACCCAGCGTGATACTCCGATAAACACAAACATTAAGCAGCGTGCAACGCAGTAATTAGTACGATACGATTTGTGTCAATAGCAGCGCCGAGCAAGAAACTTTTATAGAACCCGATTCTAGCGAGCTGTAACCAGACTGAGCAGCCAGTCTGAGAGAGGTGGTCTAGATCAACAAGTTGTGTAGACTCTAGAAGGTCTAGATCAACAAGTTGTACAGACTCTAGAAGGTCTAGATCAACAACAGATCAACAACAGGTCCAGCTCTGGTCCGTTGTTGACGACACTTTTGTACTTTCAAGTCTAAGGTCCATCGGTCAGTTAAACAGTTCTTGGCCAGTAGTTATTGCCACAACTTTGTGTCGCTATTCAAGCGCACGCGACGTTCGACAAATAAACACGATATCTATCAACATGACAGCATAGCTATCATTTGTAGGAAATGTGCATCATGATTTATAGACATCATGAGCTTTCTAACGGCAGCTTTCGCAGAAGGCTGCGGCTAGTATTTCATGTGCAATTTTGATGACGTAATGAACTTTATCATCATCGTTATCATTATCGTTATCATCATACAGATACATACACGACATGGTTTTGTTGTGCATTTATCGAATCTATTTATGACAGCTGGTGGTATGACTATAAAATATTTTTCAAATGATATAAACCGACATTACTGATAAATAAATAGATATTTTGACAATCTATTAAATAACACAAATATATAAATTTATTTATAAATAAATATGTGCATGTTTTATTCTTGCAGTACATATAGACGAAAGAAGTCAACCATTTACATCGGAATTCATCTGAACATCAACTTATAACGTGACCGTATACACAGCTGCTAGCCAGCAACACCTAACCAGTGTGTGTGTGGACGATAAAGAAACTGTCTCTGCTAACGATGACGATGAAGTGCATTCTTCCAGTCCTCTTCCTTGGATTATTATCCCTGACGCTGGTGTCAGCCTGGCCCGGAACCATGTACGAGTGTTGCTGTCCGGAGAACCCGGAATGCCATGTGGAATGTTTCACGTGTCGAAACACTCACTACAGCTGTTACTGCCATAGTTGTTCGTGTTATCCACCAGACCCGCACCACAAAGATAGGTCCGGGTACTCGTCAGATACAGGTACAGAGCGTATAGTACAATTTTTCAATCTATTATATAATAAATTGTTTTTAATTTAGATAATACTTTTATTATTATATTTTGTTTGGTTAGGTAATTTAGATAATACTTTTATTGTTATATTTTATTTGGTTAGGGCTAGTTTTTGCAGTGAGATGACACTACAGGTTCGGTGTTATATTTCTTGAATGTATTGTCTAGATCTTTTGTTTCCGTTAATCGACACGGTCGTTGGTCTCTGACAGAGTCATTAAATATTTACTAATGTTGCTTTTTGTGTGATGCTGTGAAGCTTGACATTTCCACTCTGATTTTTTTGTTAAGATATCTTATTTCAACTCAGCCCATTTACCAAATCTCTGTACCAAATTCAAATTGTCACTATATATCTCTTTACCTCCACAAAATTCCCCGTATACCAAATTATCAATAACGAGGCAATACAGGAGTGTTCAATACGATTGAATCTAAAAGATATTGTAGAATTTTGCGGACTTCTCTTTTCTGAAACTTTTTCATCTGTAAGCCTGAATTTCGTCCCAGCATAGACTTTTATTACTACCATGAGTACCAGCCATTGCTGAACTACTAGGCCTACTGAAAGTCTTTTTCTGTTGTCAATTATTTATCTCGAAAATATTTATTCCACTTTTTTCATTCTGGAAATTCCCTCTCTAGCTCTTCTAGTATAAGGACATTTTATTTCGGATACTTCCATCCTTGATTTTTCTACGCATGCATGCATGTTTGCATCATTTCCTTTTCATGGCCCTTGCGGTACACAGGTGCCACGAAGAGGTATCTTTTACCCTCCCGGTATACTCACCCTGATAATCTGAGGCGCATGTGAAGAACGTTATGCACTAGATACGCAACACCAAGTAAACAAGTGTTGAGGTTATTTTAGAATGTTCTCAGCAGTGTAGCATTACGTTGTGCAATGTGACAGAGAGTTCTAGACGTCAACAACATACCCCCACTTAGGTTTAATTGCCACTGTGTTCTATTTCAAGATTTCATTGCCACTGTGTTCTATCTATTTCAAGATTAACTAGTGTATTAGGGTTGAGATACTTGTAGGCGCATCAATTGATGCAAAGCAGAACGAAACATTTAATTTAGCATTGTACAACAGTAATTGCGCAACGACAAAAAGCATCACATATTCTACATCTATACATGTAGTAAAAATTTCCATGGTGGACTTCTGCTATGACTCTAGACTTGAAACTTACTTGAGAAATTGCGTAATTATGATAAGCAAATGTAAACAATATGAAATATATATGTATAATATGTATGTATATATGTATATGTATAATGTCTGACTAACTTTACAATAAGCCGTTTTGGGATAAGTCTTCTATTTATTAGTTATTCTATGTTTTTATCAGCTGTGAGTTACAGAAAATCCTCTTGTACTGTATAAAATGCCTATGAATTTCGCACTAA
>JAQFYQ010004189.1:0-10075 GCA_034694885.1 Buchholzia appendiculata | reverse complement strand
TCATCAAACTTTATAGTCTACTATTCGCTTTCGCAAGACGTCTGTGCTGAACAGAGGCATAGACTTAATGTCATCGAGGGCTCATCATGGTTGAATTTTTTTAGGCATCATGCAGCCCTTGCTGATGCCAACCGGTACCGGGCATGGGTAATTTCCATTTCTCAGAGAAGAACAAGCTAACCTCACCACCATGAAAGAACCAAAGAGCAGATGATAGCAATCCACACTCTTGTTAAAGCTCTTATCAGACCACTATCCCATAGTGGACTCTATCTTAGGACATGCACTTTACCGACATGCACTTTACCACTTTACCGGAGGGAGGGGGGTAGGGCACTGCCAGTGGCAGTATTCTAAAATTCCTGCCCCCCCCCCCTCCACCACACAACCTTTAATCAAATTAATTTAAATTAACTTAACCGATGTTTTTGTAACTTTATCATTGATCCGTTGGATGAGATTGAGGATGAATGCGTTATGACCACGATGCCAAATTTTAATTCAAACATAAGACAAGAGACACCATAATATACAATATTCTATAACTTTATATCATAACATATTCTTTTAAAATAATAATCTGAGCAAAGACACAATGTAAAGAATTAATAACTGGATACAATTAAAATTTAACCCTCTTCTTCAACAACTGCTTAAAAACCCTTATAAAACTACTTTTCAAACTGCTTCAGGTGGAAAAAATATCACTTTGGTCTCTAGGGCCACTGCTTTAGCATTACGCCTTAGCCTCGAGAGTACTGCCTTACTCATATCATTGTTGGAATCCTAAAATAGTCGTGCTTGGGCTATTGGAACACAGAAGCTACCGCTAGAAGGAATAAGGCATGCCACTACGTTTCTAGCTACAATATATGTAATTCATTTACCAACTACTATATTCCTAGTTCTGCTACTTCACTCTGAGAAATGTGACATTGACAATGAAATAAATAACAAATTTTATATTTGAACCGCAGATCAATTTAGAAGTTCAGAAGTGATAAAACAAAGCATTCGTATTACCTCTAGAAGATTCGACTTCGTGATTATTCAACAGAGCACCATTCCCAACAAGGCTTCCATTGTGACGCACAGAGGAGGCACCGTTTAGATCACATGATGACATTCCACCTGCACCGCCGCCGCACTGTGCGGAGAATGACGAGGAATTCTGCAACAGCATCTGCTGCTGCCAAGTGTCCTGCGAGTCACACATTCTGCCGGTTCTACCAGCCGACCCGCCTGTCAACCGTTCAGCCATGATCCCTCCGCTACGAGACACACGGCGATCTGACAGATCCACAAGACTATCCTCAATTATCCTAGCATTATCTTTACGAGTCACCTGTGAGTGCAAGTTCATCACATAACTTTATCCCTCGCGCAGACACATTCATGATTCCGACAAATGATTGAAGTCAACAGTGTTCGACGCAGCACAGGCATTGTGTCATCTAATATCTGAACAGTCCACTTTACAAATAGCACGTAATCCTATGTCAGCAATCAATAAGTGCAGTCATCAGTCGCCCGATGCTGGAAAGATCAACCACGTAAACTTGTTATCAGCTGAAAAAACAAAGATTGTTCTAAACCATAGAGCGTCAATAAAAATAAACATATGAACTCTAGAAATGATTATCTTCATCATTTCTCTGAATGAGCAAACCTATAAACTTCAGGTCACAGAACATAAATAATGTCAATCTTGTCTCTTAACTTGTGTGGCTTGGAAGATAACTTGAACATTTGAAAATAGCTAATGCACAAATAGGTGGAAATCTCGGTGAAAACTATAACTTCAAATCCTGCTCAAAGTTGGTGTTTGGTAAAGTTCATTGCATAAATCCACACAGTATTTAAGAGCAACAAATGAAATATAATTACTTAAAATTAATCACTCAAAAACACTTGCAGCAAGTACATATTTGACTAGATTAAATATAAATTTTTCATTACTAACTGAAATTTGAATGTCAAAAACTTGACCTAACAAATATGAAGATTACCGAGCAATGCTAGCTAATAACAATATATGTAACAAATGTTTCTGCCCCAAATGAATATTTTAATATTTGTCACATCATAAATTAATAACTTCAAGAAATTTTGCCAAAAAAGCAGTTCACAAATTTTAATAATTTAACTTGGTATGTAAAAACTAACACTACATGGATTTAAATCCAACTTCAGGATTGAAGCTTAATCAAGCTTTCTAATTGTCGTATAAAATGATTACATAATCGTTTCATATTAGATTCGATATGACATGCAGTTGTTCCAACAAACAGATAGTAAACTGCACTAGTTACATCTATCAAGTTGATCTCTGTCTTGAAGTGCCGTCTCCAGGCTTGAATGTAAAACTGGAGAAGAGGTTGCACCAGATAAACATACAATTGTTTAACAATATTCATACATTTTATATTCTATTGCTTCATAACATGCATTGAATATCTATCGGTAATCAACGGCTTGGTGTCTTCATTTGAGACATTTGTTTTAGAGAACCACTAGTCTCGGCTTCAAGTGACGAGGATAATTCAAATGGGTCAGAATTGTACCTCGGTATCTTGAGAACAGCAGCTTCCATTTCAACCAGCCAGTAAAGCCAACAAGATCATGCCTACATCAACGCCAGTGATTACACTACCTACATGAGAAACTTTTGGGCTAAGGTCGGAGTTACGGTTGGGATTAGGGTTATAATTCGGGTTGGGTTACAGTTCGGGTTCGGCTTCTAGAACGATTTGCCAGCTTTAGATTCTTTATTTATTTTTTAAGCAATTCATTTTTTGTTCCAACCAATTTTTGTTTTAACCAATACTGTACCATACTGGTTCGAATAAAAGATAAGACAAGAGGTTCTCCTTTACTTTAGTACACTATATGGGAGAAATCAACGCGCGATCAGTATAATCTGTCGTCCATGTAATCGACATGCACTTTATGCCGAGTTTCAGAAGACAAAAGTATGAAATATTCTAATTTGAGCACGCAGACGCCTGAAATAACCAAAACAGCGCAATAATTGCTCTATAGGTGCTGCGCTTTATCGCTTTATCTGAATTTAAGACGGAAAATCACGAGCGTGCGCTGCAGTAAGCTCGTTATTTTGCTCGCTATTGCACGGGAGTAGGGTGCAAAACCTAGTGCAGTAAATGAACGGGAATTGAGTGCAGTAAATCAGTTGTTCACGTACGGCTGTGGGGTGCAGGAAACTAGTTGCAAAAACAAGGATTTATTAGTCATATACGGGTATCAGGTGCAGTAAACAGATTGTCTGTGTATACAGGGTGGAGTGCAGTAAACCAGTTATTATCATGTTCTGGGGTGGAGTGCAGTAAATAAGTTAAAAGTTGTTCACGAAAATATTTACAACATGGCCAAATCCGAACATCAACACAGACGAACTTGCAATAAAGTTCCGTTTTCTCACCGTTTCAGCCAATCACGTTAGGTTTTACATTCGAATAAATATTTTTAGCCAATCAAAACGCCTCACATAAACTATCGTAGGTTGTGAAATAAACTTTGGTCGCAGCGTTGTTTTATTTTTTTCGGTAACAAGTTACAACTGATAAAAAAGACAACTTTATGATGCAGTATAAAAATGTGGAGGCTGAGAGAACGATGTTGCATGACATGTTCATTAGGTGCAAAAGACAAATTAAACGGTAATAAATGCGCACTGATGATTAGGCTTGGAATTTGTAATATATATGTAGTTTAGGCCTATATTTTTATATACAAGAGTGGAAAGTGGACTCTGAAAAGCACACAAAAATTTGATGTTTCCCAAATTAAACTAACCTATTGAGAAAGATAATAAAATGCGTGCATCACAAATAAACAGTGATGGGGAGTTCTGAGCAACTTTAGAAGTCTGCTAATAGTTAATATTAAATTAGTTAAATGGACTATAGTCAGCAGCAACAAAAATAATCAATACAAAGGAGTCAATAAGTTAGACCTACTTTAAAAGTAGATAAAAGTAGGTAGGCCTAGTAAGTTATTTAAGTGGTTAGTAGCTTTAACATTTAAAATAGTGTCGTGACTGCAAATTATTATTATTGTAGGAAAGAGGACAAGAAATTAATTGGAGCGCTTAAGTAAGAGGGTGAGAACAAGAAGTTGAGCTGGACATAAGACCTTCCCTGTTCAGGGGCAAAACCATGGTAGCATAACGTTATTTGAATCAATTGAAAAATCTAGTGTACCAAAGGGGCATCAAGTGGAATCTGAGCGCTGAAGTTGTCGTATTATGATCCTGCGACAATGTTAATAATTGAGTGTTTCAGCAGTGAAGAGTGACAATAATTATGAAATGATACATTGTCAAGGCCTCAACGAAGTTAACGAGGTTTGAAATAATAGGATCGAGGTAGGTTTATCTATGGGCAAGTGGTTTGCAGAATGGGTCCGTAAGAGAGCTAGGAAGAGCATCCGGCTGTAAAACTTAACTTCAGTCAAAATCACAAAAGGCAAATGGATAAGCACTGTAGATCATATGCATCCACATCAAAGTTTTTAACAATGTCCTCCTAATTATGGAGTGAAACATATTGGTAACGTCCAACCCAATGTAATTAGCAATCATGCTAATTGTCAACAACGCTAATCTAGACGATAAACGACGCGAAGATGATGACGACGGCTAAATATGAACAAATCAGTCTGGATAATAAATGATAATGATGATGATGAAAGCACGAAATACGGAATATATTCAAAAAAATTATTTTTAGTAAATTCTACTAAGTGTGCCATCAATAGTCACTAGCACAAATCGATTTCGCAAACATACGAGTTTAATCGCTGTGTTTTGCATAGATGAGATAGTTCACAAAATTACACAAAATATTCACAACTACATCAATAAGTTTCAATATAAGAAAAATAAATGCCTAAACATTTGACCAAACTATGCAACGAACTCGATTGTTTCACCAATCTACAGACAGTCATCATAATGCATATAAATTTCAACTATCTCAGTAGTTGAAACTACCTCAGTAACGGATTTTTAGGTTGATTTGATGAACGATCGATTGTTGATGGTTCATAAAATCCACCTAAAAATCCACCTAAAATGTCCACAAAACCCTTTTTTAAACTGGAGTTCCATCGTAAATACCGTTGGCGCTCTGGTAGTGAAAATTTTATCGTCTTTTTCTACTCGTTCAGTGTCCCTGTGAGAGAAGTTTTCAAAGTGACAGCTTCGCACCAGCATCCAAAATCAGTACATGGCTTATCCATGAGATTTCACTTCGATAAAATGTGATTCTGTTCACATCATATGTGATATAATTATAGCCAATGCCATCGACTCTTATTAGCCAGATCATAGTGTAGCAATTCTACTCCATTTAACACGGTTCACATCTATCTACACATTATCACATGAAAAATAGATAAATTAAAAATATAAAAAATCCAAACAATAAAACGACTACATAAATATAAAATCACTTTGCAAATAATTAAAAAACAAGATCACAGATTCACAGTATGCCAGACTCAAAATTTACCAAGACGTAAGATACAAAAAGTCACAGTCAAAGAGCCAATTTCAATATGATAATAAAATAAGCAGAAATTCAATTTAGAACAGAATTGACTTAATTGTAGAAACGAACTAATACAAGCAGACAGATTACCAACATGCAGCAATATTGCAGGGGAATGGAACACTGACGTAACTAATAACATTATTATCACAGTCACTTGTTAAAAAAGAAAATACATTTTGTAACACCTGTTAGTCATGTCATTGTCATAGATATACAAGACATGCAAGATATACAATCGATCAAGCAAGACATGCAAGACATACACACACTATCGGTGTTACAACTTACAAATGCTGAAGTCATAATCTGAGAGAAGCTGCTGAGGTCATACCCAACAACAGATAAAATAGCATATTGTATAAATAGCATATAAATTTAATCATACCATTTCAACATTTTACATTCACACCATTTCAACAATAAAACTAAGGCACCGTCCATAAAAGAAAAGCAAAACTGTTAAATGAATATTACTCAGATCCCTTTACAAATTACAGTATAAGGCACATCATGTTTTCATTACAATAATAAACAGAACTTTCATACTTAAAAAACCATGATTACATCATCGTACGTATAAATAAAAAAAATAGAATGTAAATTTGGAAGCATATAAATGAAATGGACTACGAAGACTGCTCATGCCCAAAGTCATCAGTGAATTTCTGCAGCTTAGCAAGATCATCGTCGATCACAGTTGGCTTTGATGTACTTAAAGCGTGTTTCACGTCAGCCTAAGAAAGAATGGAGAATAAAAACATATCATATTAAGCAAATAAGTACTGACAATATCAGCACTTTAATTTCAGCCTAAACACATAGAATACAAGTAGTACACTTAACCTAAACATAACAATATAAGCCAATCACATTGAACAACTAGATACAGAATACTTTCAGAGTTATTGAAGATAACAAATTAATATTTTTTGGCCATAAATTAAATTAAATTCCATTCCAAACACAGCCAACATCAACCATCGTAATCATCATCATCATCTTCGTCGTAACAGGCATTATCATCATCACTGTCATCATCATCATCATCGTCGTCATCTTGATTGTAAAATTAAAGCATATGACTATATTTAAAGCCACATCTGCATACTGGTGTTGCACCACATTCTGTGCATCGGCAATTCTGGTCTCTGGAGATGTGTACAACAAAAACAAACAAGTAACAACGACTCTCATCATCGAAGGTCTATAATTGAACTCTTTAAGTTACTGTCGACAATTATTATTGTTCAAAATGTTGGAAATGTACTGATGTGCATTAGATGTTTGGTTTGGCAAGACATACCATGGTAATGATGGGCTCACACAACTTCTCTCCTGGCACATCCATCCAAGTCATTTCCACGGCACCTGTGTCACCGGGGCTACATGGGGTCAAGAGGTCATGTGACTCTGTTCCATTTGGAGACGTTTCATGAACCTAAATAGCACAAGGCATACTGTATAAAATCAGCCATATAACACCATATTAATCTATTAATTGATACTCATTTAAGAACAATGGTTTGGATAAAAGCACAACAGTTGAACCATGAGGGCAAAGGGGCATTTCTCTCTCTTACCTGACGTTTAGTCGAGGGCTGATGCACTGTCCATTAGTAAACTAAAAATATGCAGAAGCACTTCTGTATATTAATGAGCCGAATACAGGACTACCGTCGGTAACTTTTAAATGTTTGTTTTTGTATGCGTTTTGTATAAATGAATGTACCGTATCTATGTACCATATCAAGTCGGTCATTCAATAGCAGCACAGTCGGCCTTGTGCAGTGCTATAATACCTCCCTTAGACCTGGTCATCTGGACAACAATATACGATATGGCCTTGGATGCATCGCATTTACACAAGTCACAAACGGCCTGGCTTCATTCAATCCAGTCATAATGAGCTGTCACAGACTTTGCTTTTAACCCGTCCCGATAAGGAAAAACCGTCCTGACAAGGAAAAACCGTCCTGACAAGGAAAAACCGTCTTGACAAGGAAAAACCGTCCTGACAAGGAAAAACCGTCCTGACAAGGAAAAAGCGTCCTGACAAGGAAAAACCGTCCTGACAAGGAAAACCTGGCCTCACATGTTTATGATGATCACCAATTTGTCACTCAAAATGTCTAATTCAAAAAGAACAACAACACTACTGCTACAATACTAAAGAGCAGAGTAATAAACTAACTTCTTTGAAATGCGTAGCAACTTGCACTTTACGAATCGGAGTCATCGAGGCATCGCGTACAACTATAACTATATCGGAACAGGAGTACCTATTAAAAAACACAAAATTAGAAATTGACTAAATATTTGAGACAAGGTAGGCCTATACACAGGCAATGTGTATGTTGCCTTAAAAAGTCAGCCATTTTAAGCATTGCCTGAACTCATTTATAATTATCTGCACATTATGCCCAATTCCAATTTCACCGCTTCAAACCAACCACATCAATGTAATTTATCAGGAATTGTCAAATAAAATAACATAATTTTATGTTTGCTCTGCAAAAGATGATACAATACAATACATGACGTAATGATTATAAATCTTTTCAATTAAAATAATTTAATTAAAAGTCATGTTAAAATTTAAATTCAATGATAGAAATGAAAAACATAGAAAAATGTTGTCACCAATTAGTACGACGCTACAAGATATTACAATCATTACGACAGTTTTGTGTTGAGAAATACTAGGCAGAGGGAATATTTGTAATAATCTTATTTAAGTTATTATTTTCAGTAATATATATGTTTATTAATTAGTCAAACTAGATAATACATCCAAACTGCTAAACATACACACGCATATAAACACTCATAGAAACACACAATGATACAAACACATATACAGATATATCAGCTTACCGATCTGTTTCGTCTCCCAAGACTCGGAAGTCATCAGATGTCAGATTGTGCTTCATGCTGGCAAAGTGGAGCTTGAACATCTCCGTCCTGGCATTCTTCTCAGGCAGTGGTATGTATATACGCTTCTCAAATCTGACGTCACATAAACACGTTGTACACATTCCAGACAAGTAAACGGTATTCACAAATCATGTGATCCTTGTTACCAATACATGGTGATGATTCTTTGATCAAATGTTATGAAAATGTCAAAATCATCAACGTTATCATCATTACCATCGTTGTCATTAAGAGCTCTGTTCTAATCACCATTTAGTCTCAAAAATTAAATGAAGAAAGAAAAAAATTAAGTCACATATTAAATATGATAATGCATGCAAACAAATATGACACACCCAAACCAAAAGATCGTAATAAATGAAATGATTATAAAAAATTAAATATAAAAACAATGAGTTACATAATATAACATATTACCCAATTACATTTACAAACAGCAAAAACTTTGTACAGGCAAACAACGTCCCATTTCAAGTGACGTCACCGACATGCTTACCCTCAGTAATACAAGGAAATTGTTGACAAGCATACTCGCATTGAATAAACTCAGCAGAATCAATGCAACCATGCATATAATCTTTAAAATTTGATTGAAGTAAAGTTGAGAAGCCGGATGCCCTTCCTAACAATAACAGTCTCACTGTCCACCACTGTCCAGCACATAATGGAGCACGATAGATACGTAGTACGTAGAAGGCACTTGACGATTATAGACAAAAAATTAAATGAGTGGTAAAAGGTATACAGATGAAATGCCTTCAATGCCTCGTATACATGCAAATTGTACATCACAGCACGCACTATGCGTTTGCAGCATTTTAAGTAAAAAGTTCAAGGTCAGCAGATAGTTTAACATTTTGTCTTCCACTGGGATTCAGACTGGCCTTGCCCTGGTAACCTTCCCCAATGTCCTGGTTCGGCTCTCGTTTGGTTATTAAATCTATCCGTTGCCGTCACCGTCACTGATGTTATTCTTATTAATAACAACCATAAATATAGATACAATGCAATAGCGTTTATTTACTGTTCTCGTATTGGTGAGTCAATAATCCACGGAATATTGGAAGCGCCTAGTACCATAATCCCATCGTTCCCTGCATCTAGAAATATCACAAATAAGCAATGCTGTATATATCAAAAACCGAGTCACAATATTTACATATATATCTTTTACAAAAACAGTGAAATTCGTCTCGTATTCATAAATAGCGAAGTCATTTCATTTGGCTCTATATTTAAAACAATTTTTTTTTCACCAACAAATAAAATTAACTGCAGTTTCTGCCTGACATCAATTATACGCAGTTTACATCAGAATTTATGAACACACAATTCAAGATCATTACCCATGCATAGTCTACTATCTGCTTTGCAGAAGACAGAAAGGAATGGAAATCCATAGTAGTCAACCTTCTTTCAGAAGTTAAAACATGATGATTTGCTTTGAAAGAATGATGTCTGCGCTGAACACAGATAAATGATGATGATGACGAGTGTTCTGTCCGAAGACAGGTCCTGGCGATGGTTATTTGTCTTACGTATTACTACGCATGACTTAACCACCACCA
>JAQFYQ010004188.1:0-10077 GCA_034694885.1 Buchholzia appendiculata | reverse complement strand
GTTAGTATAGGCCCGATTCAATCTGATGCTTCGTCAGGAATGTCTTTGTCGATGGCTTAAAATGCCACAGTGCAATTGTTTGCTTTGACACGAAAGGTCAACTGCCGCCTCCGAGCTTTAATTCTTCTTTAATGCAGTCATGATCGATGGACAAAATTGTAGTATTAATTAGTTATTAAATAAAGAATGGTAGAACATCAAAATAACATCAAAATACATTCATATATTTAATTACATTCAAGAACGTAGTAGTCAGAATGGTTTGTGGTATAAATTTTCTTGTCAAAATGTTGAAGCTTAATTTGCCTAGTATTTCAATGCTGTCTAAATAAATTGAATACATTAATTTGTGCTTTAATTTTTTTTTCTATTAAATGCCCAGAATCAAATCTGTTCATCAAACATGGGTTGACCCTGCATGTACTCAAATAGATTCAGGTACATTATTTTGTTCAGTTTGTCATTTTTATATATTTTACGTTTAAAAATTAATCTGTATCAATTTTATCAGTTTTGTTTTGTATTTTCGCTTCAATCAGGTTCCGCCTATAACCGATTATAACATGACCGGTCACACGTATCGTTACTATGACGGCGACCCACTCTATCCGTTTGGCTACGGTCTTTCCTACGTAGATTTCCTGTACACATCGTTCGTGCCTGCCAGCACTTCCTTGACAGCAGGCAATCCACTCACAGTGTCTGTTGGTGTCATGAACACGGGCAAGCTCGATGCTGAAGAGGTCAGCTCTTTTGCTAACTCTTATTTGTTGTTCTTGTGCTGAGAAGATGAGATGTGGGGATTATGTTTAAAGAGACTAAAAGAGAAGTTCTATTTTCTATTTCTCATAATAGTTCATGAAGGCACTGTATAGTGTATTTTATGCATTATTATGGAGTGATTCATGGGCAGCGATCCATGGGGGATGGGTGACGCGTCCCCTCAATAATTTGGTAGGGGGACGGGATAGGCTTCGCCCCCCCCCCCCAATAATCAGGGCATTGTCCCCCTCCATAATCCGTTACCATTCCAGTCCATTCCCACTTTGTATTGTAGGATTTAATTTCAATTAAAACTTTAAAGTGGAGAACATAAAAAATTCCGCTCGCAGAACACTTTCATACACTTTTTACTAATAGTCTCGGCCTAATTTCGCGAAATAAACCTAGTTTATGCACAGTTTGACCGTTACATTTCATCAATGGTTATATAAGTTTGTAATTGATGAGTCTAGTCATGGACGTAGAATAGATCCATCAGGGACGAGGGGATGTGGGAATGGGATAGCTTATTCATTGCAAAATGTCAGAATGATTTTTACCATTGAATTTGTAGACATGAAAAATTTTTGCTCGATTCGCTCACAGTAATTTTTTCGACAGATTTCATTTGGTCGCACGTAAAAATTTGCATTACATACTCGTTAAATTGCTTGTTCCAGATGTTGAAAATTGAAACGTGAAAGTGTTCTGGCAATGGCAACTGTAGCAGTCAAGTTTAACACATTTATTTAAAAATATGCGATTGCATTCTACCCGGCGTGATGGCGCGACGTGGATTAACAGTTTTAACAAATTGAGTCATATAAAATACTGGCTAAATAACCCAGCTTCCAATTCTTCACCCACCCACGAGCATTTCTTACGAGCGGGGGGGGGCGTGTGTGAAAAAAAACCACATAAATACTCCTGCGTGACGGAGGCTCAACTCAAGACGGATGTAGTCGGTGAATATTGAGCTAGGGTGTCAAGATTAATTTATCTGTTGGTGATAACACACTGAGATGTACAGGTTAGTATTCAGAGTTTCATTTCGGAGGGGCTTTTGGACTTTTTTTACAATTTTCTATAAAAAAATATTTGGGGATGTCGAGCATTTCACGAATTCCAACATTTCCCAAGAAACACAGATTTTAAGAAAAATGTTCATTTCAGGGGATAGTGTGGAATTTACCGGGTGGGGGGGGGGGTGGGGTGAGATTGGAGGTGAGGAGAGAGGTTCGACTCACCTTTCAAATGTGACGACCCCACCTTTATTTGGAAAAACAGGGGGTCGGTTTGAAAAATAACCCAGAGGGGATCGGTTGAATTGTTAATCGCCGCTACCCCACCACCGCTCATCAGAAAATTGTGTACTGTCACCACCCCCTCAACGCTTGTCAAATTTTTTTACCATCGCCACCCTCCCCACGCTCGGCAGATCGTCCGACCCCCACCTATTTTTCACAAATCTTACACTGAGGGGGGAATGAATTGGATCCGTGATCCCCTTTAATACAGAATTGGTGGTGCGGACAAATTTTGGTCCATCTCCCAAATGTCTGGCTTGGGGGGACGCAATAGTAAATATCCCCCAATAATTCTACTCGTCTCCCCCAATCATAAAACCAGATCGCCTCCCCTGGATTAGTGGTCAACTTTAGTTTATCATTTGTGAGACAACCGTGTGTAAATTGAGGTTAAATCAACCATTATAAAGGGAAAGGAGCGTTTTCTTTCGTACTTAACAAGTGTGCATGCAACTGAATGTTTTTCTATGAAGAGATTTCATTACTTTACATATTTGTCATCTCTATGTTATTTTTGACTCCTGCCATTATTAGCCCATCAATGATGGCATATCGCTCCAGCTGCGACAGTTATTGTAATATCCAGTTAGTTTGAGGTGCATGCAATAGCAAATGGGTGATATCTGTGTCTGTTTGTTTTTCATAGTTTTCCCAGTGACTATGTTCATCGATAGGGCTAGTTTGTTCATATGTTGTAATGTCTTCACTGCTCAAAGTAATTTACCTTGCATTTTTAAATCTTGTGCATATAACCAGGATGTTTACTGTACTGAAATATGTTTTGTTCTCTTAACACAGTGTAATAAACATAGATGCTTATTAGCTGAGTAGAATGAAAGTTTGTCAATTATATGGGAATTAGAATAAGTGCAATTAATTTGCCCCTGATGCTGGCGTGTCAATACAAACAAAATTAATTTAGCTGTTTATGCTCTTTGCTTTCGCCAGGTTTTGATGAAGTTGTATGTTTCTTGCTTGCAGGTTGTTCAGGTTTATCTCGAGTGGACCAATGCTACTATCCCCGTGCCCAAGATTCAACTGGTTGCATACAGTCGGATACTTCTAAAAGCTGGAGAGCACCGGCTGATTGATCTCACCATTGACGCAGAACGTATGGCTGTGTGGGACGACAGTCACGGCTGGATTTACATCAAAGGTAAGATTTATTTATCAGTAATTATAGAGAAGGGATTTTGTTTACTAAATTAGTGCTAATTATAAACTTCCGTTTGTTTTATAAACTCTTAAATTTTGTATTCAACTAAATGACATATGTGTAACTTGAAGTGATGAAATCAGTTCCTATGTTGTTTTTACTTCCTAAAATATTATTTAGCAATGTGTAATGATAAATAAATGTCGCCGATAGCTCTGCCAGTTCAGCACTCGTCTCGTGTGCTAAAGGTCAGGAGTTCAATTTCCGGTCCAGGCAGTGTTATCAGTAACAAAATTGGGCATATTTATGTACGCTCTGTCACCTCTGTTATCTATCAGTGTAAGTTGGTGCTAGTTTTGAAAGGATAAGCAGGTAAACTGACGTAACTAGCACACAGGTCCTAGTTTGGTGAGTCTTGCACTACGTCAAGCTGATGGCTGTGTTGGAAGATCTGCGTCCTGGTCTGGAAGACGCCACATACTTTACTTGCTTTTAACAATAAATAAATCCTAGTTGTTTGGTCATTCAACTTGCATTATTTTTCTGTTGTCATAATTTTTTTACATTTGAGAATTGAGATTAAGATTGAATAGAATAAGTTACTTTCATGATCATTCTAACTGCACACAAAACTACATTTGCTTGTTAAAATTGGTGATTTATATGATATTGACCAATCTTTCTGTTTCTTTTCAGGGGTGACTACAATATACGCCGGAGGTCAACAGCCGCATCAGAGAACTCGTGCTACCAGTGGCACACTGAAAGCTTCATTCAATGTCGTCTGATCTCAACTGTGCCAGCTGCTATAAATGGCTACTGCTGTATTGTTGCATCTGTTCATGTCTATTGCAGCTGTTGGTGCAGCAGCTGTAAATAATTACGTAATCGTAACGTTTTGTCCGAGCACCTGTTATGTATTTTTCACATTAATTGATCAGCATCACTGTTATAGACTGGTAGTTTGTTATAGACATTGTTATTGATATAGTTTGTTCCGAGTACAGTTCTCGAGCGGTAGTACTCGAGTCTCAATTGCAAGTACATGAAAATTGTAGTCGAGTACCCCCAGCAAGTACCGAGCTGTTATTATTGTATTATATTTTACAGCTAGATTTTCTTCCTGACAACAGTGTTAATTATTAGTGCCTTATGCACTTTGAGATGCAGTACGACCCTTGTGATTCTTCTTATTCTGAAAGACTTGATGTATTGCAGTTGCTGCGTAGATGAAATTGAAAGTAATCTGAGGTGCATTTGTACAGAAAGAGTTTGTGGACTATGAGCCATAGGATTAGTTAATTTGTAGTAATTAGTTAATTTTTAATGAACAGTTGATTTGCTAAGGAAATATCAGTAGGCCTACCCATTGATTTGTTAAAATAAGTTCAATATTTGAACCTTTGAGCTCATATACAGAATTGATTACATAATGACAAATGGTATCCAGTGTTAATGCATTTATATTTACTTGATCCACGTTACCTTTGCCATATCGCTGACTAGCGAGATTCTGTGATATTAATAGAAGTGTTCTGTAATAGTTGTTAAATATTATTATATAATGAGTTGTTTAGTATTATTGGGAAATGTTGCGGTGTTTTATTTCATTTATCCTGGAGTTTTGTTATTTAGTTTCTTGAAGTTTTTCTTTGAACAGTTTTTGACAATTAATTCCTTTGCTTTATGAATGAGCTATGTTTGTTTGAATGAGTTTTTATTTTTTGCGCCGAACAGTTTTGAACAATTATTATTTTTGATCTATGATTGTTTTATTTTGAGTTTTTAGTTTGTGTTATTGATAAGAATCATTAGTGTAACTGACCTGTTTTATACTTCTCGATTGTAGCACAGATGAATTTTTGACATGAAACAGCTACAACAACCGTTATATATTTACTGTGACTAATTATATATTTTACTACACAATCTGTAATTGCTTGAACATTATTTATTGTAACATCTGGGTTTTGATACATGATGCATGATTTGATCTATTCGTAGAAGTTTTGATGTGATTTATGTTTTATATCTTGACTCTTACATGTATATTGTGTTGTGCTTATTTTGTCACCCACTTTGATTGTTAGCAGTGTTCACCTGTATATTATGCTGTTTGTATGCTCTTATAACTTGTGGAACGTGAACACAAGGAGTAACAAAGATTTCTCTGAAGTTCGACCACTGCGGTCGGCTTCATTCATGAACCGGGGTGAAATTGACCTCCCTTTAGATCATTCGAACGAACAGTCTAGTGGACTTGAGTCCCATCCTATCGAGGCAAATCACCGCATCAATGATATATCAGTACGCCAGTGGTCTGCAAATTTTTTGGACCAGAGACCCCTAATTTGTTTTGGCCAGGGATTGTGGACCCCCGTAATTAAGTAGTGGAACTTATCACTCCGATTTCAATAATGATGACAGATTATTTTGTAAATTTGTGGTAGGCTATATAGTAATTAACTGTTGTACGGTAGGTTAATATTGGGGCCTTATAATTAAGCAGTACATACCAATTAACGCTGTCAATTTTTTATTAACCATCAGAAAAAACACAGTTATATTTACATTTGTTTATTAACATCGATTCACAAAAGGCATAAATGTCACTGAGAGGGATGTTCTTGTGGAAACTGCCAATTTTTGGTTGTACTTTTGACAATCATACAAGCAAGTCCTTTCAACGACTAGTCTTGATCTATACGGTACTTATGCTTAATATTAGTCAGTGTTGAGAAAGCTACTTCGCACAACTTTGTCGGGGCGAATGGTAACAAAATGCTAACTGCCTTGTGAGAAAGTAGTGGATAGGAGTCACAGACAGCCAAAAAGATGACAGAGATTTCTGTTGGAACTGAATTTTTAAACTGCGGTCACATGACGTGCCAGTTCTTTCTGTTCGCGACCAGTTAAATAAGTCATTTCAATACCAAAAGGACTGCGGACCAAATCAAAATTGTCAATAGACCGTTTTGGGATGTGATCTTCGCACTTTTTATTTCTTTGCTAAAACTACTTCCGTCTTGAAAAAACTCTTGAATACTGTAAAATAGCTATGAATTGCACACTAACGTCTCAGATTCCCTTCTAAACAAAAATATTCATGAAGTAACTCACATATATTCACGAAATCGTATAGTAGACAAACTATTTAATATCGGAACGGCGCAGATATTTCATGTTTAAGAAATATGAGACTTTGATGCGTAATTCTGTGCTGTTTTCAGTTTTTCTTGATGACGGAAATAGTTTTAGCAAAGAATAAAAATGCGAAGATCATCTACCCTAAAGTGGTCTATTGCCGAATTGCAAAATCAGGAGATGCTGGTTCTAAAATGTTGTATATTCATACATGAAATGGCTAACGATATGTAACACTGAACAAACCATACTTAGCTTTAGTTCTTTGTCTATTTTCTGTATTTGCATATAAATCAGGTGGGCCTGTCATTTACTACACAGTGGCAATGCTGCACTGTACTCGCAACAGACTTACCTAGGAATACGAAAGTCCCGGGTTTCATTCTTATCACGGGAAGTGGAGCCACGAAGGCATTGCGATACCTAGCAATCTGGCCATCGATTGAATTTCAAATTGAAATTTCGAAACAAACTGACATTTCCAAAACTTGTGTTTCAAATTGTATCAGACCGTTTTCCCTGTTAATACCAATTACCGGTGCCAGGAAGGCAAGAGGAACCCACCGGAACTCATCTCATATTCCCAAGAGATCGGTGGAATTACCGTCGAGTCTCATCGCTAAAATTATTCTCAGAAAAATCACCTGATTTCATCAGCATTCATAAATCTTGCAATTTTACGTGTAGTGTTATTTACAGTTTACTGAAATGAGATCCTTCCTCGCACAGCACAATAGAGACTGTTGTTTGCTTCTGTCTGCCTAGGTTCCGTGAGAAAGAACGACCGCTGACCACTCACTCCTTCTCTCACTCCTCTCACTCCTTCACTCCTTCTCTCTCTCTCTCTCTCTCTCTCTCTCTCTCTCTCTCTCTCTCTCTCTCTCTCTCTCATCCTCTCACTTCTTCGCTCAATCCTCTCACTCATTCGCTCCGTTACTCACTCTTTTACTCACTCTTTTACTCACTCCTTCACTCACTCCTTCATTCACTCCCTCTCTCGTTGTTCTCAATCCTTTTCTCACTCCTTTTCTCACCCCTTCAGTCAATCCTTATAATCAGATCCGTTATCGGTGAAGAGATCGCATTAAAACGTAAGCGCACCGGAATACCAACAACGACATCCCTCCACCTCCCGGTCCCGCCTCCCTCCTTCTCTCCTCTTCATCTCTTCCAGTCTCCACTCCCCCCCCCCTCTCCCTCTCTCCATCTCGAACTGACCCTCCACCCTTCCACCCACTCTCGCGCTCCAGCTTCTCGTGGTTCCCCACAGCTCCGAGTTGATTCGATTCTAGAAGCAGTGGCGTCGTCAGTGGCGGGAAGTCTTTAGACTAAAGCTGTTGCATAATGCAACGTCGTCGATGTTGCTGCAGCTGTTGTAGCTGTGTGATCAGCTGGAAGACTCAGCTGATGGAGTCAATGGCTTACAGTCTGCTTGTCCTGGCAGCTGTGACAGCTCAAGTCACTCTAGCGTTGCACACAGACATCAGCTCAGAGGAGGGTATGACTTGAAACTGATTTCAACTAAATAAGATCGCTCTGCTTTGTACTCAATACAACACATAGACCACCTTGGGCTAGATGACCTTCGCATTTGTTATCTTTGTTTAAACCACTTCCGTCTTGAAAAAAGACAGAATATAGCCCAGAATTACGCATAAGCGTCTCATATTAAAAAATAAAGATCTGCGCCATGCCGAAATTAAATTGTTTTTCTACTTTGCGATTTCGTGAAATTAAGTGAGCTACTTTATGAATATTTTTATTTAGAAGGGAATCTGAGACATTAGTGAAGAATTCATAGTTATTTTACAGTATCCAAGAGTTTTTTTCAGACGGAAGTAGTTTTAGCAAAGACGTTAAAAGTGCGTAGATCACTTATCCCAAAACGGCCTAGCAATGGTCAATCGTAATATTACAAATGCTATTTAAAATTTGGGACAGTTAAAATGATAATCGTATCAAGTATCAATATGATTGAGATTTTTCATGACATTTTGTATTCATTGTTAATTCTTTTTTGATTGAATTGAAAGCCGAATTTCATTAGATGTTATTCATATCACCTTCTGCATACACTTTATTGAGAGAACTTGATTGAATTCATACTAGATCATGAAATTATTTCATGACCTTTCTTCCGTTATTTCCAATTTCGGTCGTCATCACAGAGTTGGACGTGTGGTCGGGTCGACCCGCGAGTCGGGTCGGGTCGGGTTGGGTCGGGTCCATGGCACATTTGTCCAACTCTGCGTCATCATAATAAGTTCATTGCCATAACGAAATAATTCCAAACGTTATTGCAGTAAATGCAGGTTTTAAAAACCTGTTGTCACAGAAGTTTTACAATTCAAAGCACAAATTATTCATAGAGAAATTTCATGAATTTTAATTAGAAATTTATTCGCGTTTAAATCAATTTTAATTTAAGCATGCAACTTAGACATTTCTCTTCTGCGAGAAACGATTGGTTACTACTCTAGACTTCTAATCAACTCGTGTATTGTTTGTTTTATATCAAACCTATGCATGAATTTTATGTTGCATGTCACACTTAAACCTTGTGTGCCGTTTATCTCAATTTTGTGCCATTTTGCACACTTGAACATTTCACACCTATTGTCACACTGTAATGTCGAATTAGGTCTACGCACTTATTTATGGTATGCTGTAGCCTATGTCAGAGTTGGATGCGGGTCGGGTCGACCTTAGGGTCGGGTCGAGTTCGCTTTTTTATTTAGCGGGTCGGGTCGAGTCGGGTCTAAGAATCTGTATCGGATCGGGTCGATTCATAAATTGTTGACCCACCTTGACCCGCGACTATTTTTTACCAACTAATCATTTTATACTCATTGATCTTAGATGTTCTAATGGTACTTCATGCTTAAATTCATGCATTGAAGCTATCTTCTAGGGAGAAAATATCAAGTGCTGACATATATACAACTGATAGAATATACTACTCATTTATCAAATTCATATGGAATTTTTTGAATCAAATTATACGTGTTAAAATAAAACAAAAATTCACACCATTTCTGCAGAATCACATTATTTAAGTTCTTCCATGGTTTCCTTCACCAAACAATTTATTATAGATGTCTTCCATAGCTTATTAGATCAAATTTAATTTTACAAGTCAACGACATGAGTATAATAATCGTGTGCACTTCATAAATTGTTCCTACATCATTATTATTTGATATGTATCAGAATGAATCAGAACGAAAAGTTTAATATAAAACACAAAAAATATATTGCATAATGATTTCATTGCAAAATTGTATTGAAATGTTTCGAATTATTTTAGGTCGCGTGTCGAATCGGGTCAGAAAGACCGTGGGTCGGGTCGGGTCAGCATTTAATAAGTTGCCCGCGGGTCGGATAGGGTCAGATCAGATATTCAGTGGGTCGGGTCCGAAACAGTGACCCACGTCTAACTGTGCTTTCTATCACACTTGCACATTTCATAATGTATGTTGTATGTTGTACTTGTATGTTTTCTCACCAGCTTGTGATGGTGTGATATATTAGACTCAGTGAAGGCACGTATCACACCTTCATTATTGTATGTTGTATGGTCAGGCTAGTGTATTGCATATGTATCGTACACATTTTGTATTTTGCACACGAGACGGTTTGTTGTAGATCAGACGTTTACACCAATCAATCGAAACATGTTCTTACGAATCACAACGCTTGAAGTAAGTG
>JAQFYQ010004187.1:0-10077 GCA_034694885.1 Buchholzia appendiculata | reverse complement strand
CCTGGGCAGGTTTGTCCTCAATTTTTGGCTTGCTAAACGAAAACAACCCTTCATAATTGGTTTCTGTGTTAGGGAAGGCCAACAACAATTTGGCGACTGCTTAAAGAATTGGTCACTGTATGCCCTTAGACTTCCAGCATTACAGGGCATCGTCTGAGATGCCTGTATATGCCAGGGAGCTATATTTGTTACGATATTATCGTATGACTACTATCCATTCCCGCGGAATTCCCGCACAAGATTTTCCATTCCCGCGGTATTCCCAGCATATCCAACTCCATTTCCGCGGGAATACTGCAAGTATTTGCAGCTGTGTCCCCATTCCCGCGGTATTCCCGCGGGATGGGCAACCGTGTTACTCTCTAGTAACGATGAATGATACAGTGTTACCACAACGAATTATTTCTCAAGTTCCGCATAACATAAAACCAAACCGCGGGCATAGGAAGGTTCATTTTCATAAATATTAGCGCAAAATATAGATTTCATACTGCCAACAAATTTACTTACACACATTTGACTTACTTAAATAAAATGTGACGTTGAAGATTTCTGCCACAGATTATGAAACAATCGTCAAGATATTTATAAAAAAACTGTATTCATTTTATTCATTTGATAATAGTCTTTAAATTATTCAACAAACAAACAGTGCATCAATAGCAAACCATCAGACTTTATGAGTCTGGATTAATTAAAGACTCAACTTAAACAGTGAACAAAAAGAGTGTGCAGCACAGTGGAAGGAACCCTGATGCTCCTCTAAACAGATGTTACTAATTTATCGAGATATTATAATGTAATCAGTGCGCGGTGATAACTAAGAAGAAGCACGAGACAGCACAACAATGGGCTAAGTGTCATTTTATTTTGTAATTTCTGAAATACTGATGAATGAAAACGAGGCTAAATAATTTTAAGATGTTAATATAATTTAATTGAGCTAAATGATAATAAAAAGAAGATTCAGATTATATGCTAAAGAGGCAGAAGTCTCACTCATGCAATTGCAATTAAATACACCGCGGTCGCATTAGTTCAAGACGTGTATCTATATTTGAACCCAGCTAACATAAAAACAGCTGCAAATCTCAGAGAAAGAAAGAACTGGAGATGTCATAAGGCATAATCATTAATTATCCAGTTGCAGGAAGCATTCCAACTTGGAATCCTAGTTATTAATAGAATCTTCGCTTCGTCTTCCAGGAAATAGACTGCTAGATTAGTTGCCATTGTGTGCGCTATATCTTAGGGAAGCTCAAAAAGTGTCAAATGAAAGAACCTGTTAGAAAGCACGTCATACCAATGATTCACTAAGGAAATTGCCCTGATCAAAGGTTAGTTTCATGAGTTTCCGTAGGCAGGCAGGGGACATGTAATAGGCTTGCCCATGAGTTCACACAATTCGGTGTGCTGCTTGCAGTAGTTTTTTCAATTTCATTGCTATATGGCAGAATATATGCCATACCCAGGAAATCCTGTATGACAGGACAAATTTCACATCAGTTTCATTCTATTTCTTTTTATATCTACTTTATTGAAAATAATCGATAAACGTTCTACCGTATGTCATAAAAACAAATTGCAATTAATAGAGTAAACAATTTTGAATTATTTGCAGTAAATTATGGTGACATATATTAAATTAGTGATCAATCTGGATAGTATACAATATGTATATATAAAGAACGCACACCAATAGCAATCCAAATTATCTCCATTTTTAGGAGTGACATGTCGAAAATATGTGTTTCAAAATAAAAACATCAACAAATATTACAATAAAGATCATTTTACAGGGTTCGGATTAAGTCTCCTACTTATATTGAGACGTTGATTTTTTTTTAAATAACTCAATAAAATGCAGAAAATATGTAGTCTTATTTGCTAGAATAAAGTGACAAAAATACATAGCCAAAAGAAGCGATGAAAAAACACAAAATAAACTAGTACAGAAACTTAGGAAATATGTGGATCCAATGCTCCAGTAAATCAAGGGCATGCTTATTTATATAGTTTAATTTAATTTTGTTGTAATCAATTATTATTCAGAATTAAGGCAGATATGGTTTCTTTGTTCCGATTGCAAAAGTGGAGTAGGCGAATTAATGACAAGACAAATACTCTTGATCCTGAACATGATATTTGTAGTGAAACAGTTCATAATTTGAACAAATCGGATTATTAATGTTTCAAATTGATAATAACGTTGTCGATTTTTACGGGCACTATACTCATAATTCTGCACATGAACATTACTCTGTACACTACATAACATTAGATGGTCAATTTTACATTCTCTATAGGTTAACAACGTTAAATATTTCAAATATTTAACGACATTACCTTTTACAGCTTATGTTCATAGCATATGTTCAGATCATCAAACTTATGACGTCATTATATGTGTGAACAGCATTAACAAAGTAGCATAATATTATAGAATCACTTTACTTGATTGCAAAAGGTCAGATTACTACAAATTAAATGAAAATGAAGATTTTGAAATTCGATGAACTCTCCGCACTTGATTGGAAATTACAACCTAATGACAAATCAACTAAATTACAACTGAGATTATTATGCGAATGGTTGTTAAAATATTCATGCTTATGAAGTCGCTTTTATCAGAAGCAGGAAACATGAAACAATCACATCGCGATCTGGCGAACTAGATATTGACCAACCAGATTCTGTCCAATCTTAGGTCTTTAACCTCAGCTAAACACATATTCATCTCCATGATTGTTTATCCTGAATCGCGGACAATCCGGTAAATTACGAATCAGTAGAAAAGTGAGAAATGGGTGAAGCGTGAATGATGGCAGCTTTTGACAGTGATTTGGTTATTGCATGAAGACAACGAAAGAGCAAAATTATCAGCCCAAGGTCGAGCGCAATTCAGATCGTTTACGTCACGATAGTTTGTACGCATGTTTTAACAATTCAACATCATCGTGAGATAGGATTGAATGCAACCATGTGGTTTCTCTGCATAAGTACAAATTGCTGAATTGACATCTATAACGCGGAGTCATTAGTTTAGTGAAGTGTACATCTGTATCCTTGCTTGCCCTGGCTGTTCTGTGATACAGAGCGAGCTCGTTGTTGGACAAATTCTCAGTAATAGTTTTGTCGTGAAGAGTTGTCTAATCATTTCTGTTCAATCTAGTTACCATGAAGCGATCAGCACCTATATTGAAACGTTGCAGCTCAATGTCAAGGTCGAAGCGAATGTCAAGGCCGATGACGGCCATTGAACGGTCGGTGAAACAGATTGAACAATGACAGCCAGAACGTCATTGTCATTAAAAGTCTTGAACATCTTTCTCATTCGCATTCTTATCAATGAAATAAATACGTTTATTATCTGTTAAATTTCAAGCAATTTTTGGAAATTTGATGAATTTTTACGTATTAATGGTTACGTATTATTACGTATTAATGATCACCCAACCTAATTCATCCTAATAGCAAATAGGTTTTTCAGTGTTACCGGAAGCCTATTTCCTTGGAGCGTGATTAAACATGTTCTGAAGCAGTTATTGTAACAATAGGGACATGATTATGTTCGTCATTAAATAAACATAATAATATTGATAATACTGATATTGTGCATAAATATTACATCATAATTGATATTTAAATGATACTTACAATTAAATAGTATTCGGCTCCTGAAGTTCCTAACACGAAATCCTGAGCCAGCCGTAGTCTATGGACTATGGAGGCGTTTGACCTAACAATCCGGATCGACCTGTCGATCCGGACCGCGTACTAAACAAATTCAGTTGTTTAAAAAAGTTTCAACAAATAGGACCTAGCTAAGTTTGACAGCACGCTATAGACAGCCTTGTCCAAGAGGCTGATGTGTTCAAGAACAGAGCAAGGTGGGCAACAGAAAACAAGGTTTCCTCGACTTGTTTACTAAGTGGATCGGTAGCATTGTTCCGAGTCACCACTCTGATCTCTGTAATCTCTGTGGACATAGCATTTTCTCCCATTCATACAGTCGATGCATATAATATGCGTTAGAGCAGGCATTCCTTGGATGGATCTGTTGTTAGAACTTCTAGTCCTTTGTATTTAGTATTCAGCGATTACGCAATTTAATGCGTGTTCTTGAAATGTATAATATGCACCCACCCAGGCTCACAGACAGAATTTCTAAAGAAGTTTCTGCCATTCAAATATTTTCAATGTGTTTTTCAAAATTGTATTGACGCTCTTTTATTCAAAGCTTCCATTTGGAGGGGAGATAATCCGGGAAAAATATTTCTGGCAAGTGTCGCAGCGATTAAAACATGCAGTATTTTAGGAACAATTTCTTTCGTTTTTTTGAGGAGAGATATTTTTGATAGGGTGGGCGGACAGAGAATTGAACCAGGTAAACTTCTCTGAAATACAACCCTTCATGACCAGCCAGTTTAATGATACTCTACCATATAGTATCACAACTGTTTGTCCACGTCGAGCACGTTATTCCAGTTTCGTCTTCAAATGCTGAAGGCAAGTCAGTTTTACGGTTTCTCGTCTTCCTCCTCTTTTTCTCGTCTTTCTCCTCTTTTTCCACAGATCACAAATACTTCGTTGGCTTCTTTGCCTTTGTCACCTTGACTTGGTGTTGTCAACTGAATAAGCAATAGAAGTCAACCTGCCCATCACACTGGGGATTAAGCTGCAAGCGACTGCTTTCTAGACAAATAGACTTAATGTCAAATTTGAAGTGAGCGCACAATATATTTCATAAAACTTGATGATATTTAGTGGCGTGCAATCCTCTTAGCTTAAATGGAAGTACAGAAGTGTATAAATATGGACTGTCAGTTCAGCAAAGTCAACTGTGGCTTTGCATAATATGTTGAATCGATGAATCACATTGCCATTATTTTTAAAATATAAATGCAATATACTGTATATATATAATATATATATATATATATATATATATATATTGTTTACCACACCGTCGATGCTGATAAAACCCTAAAAATCTCTTTACTGCACTCGGATTTCTGTAATCGCTTTGTGTTTAGACATCTTAACATTAAAATCTGTTCAACGTTAAATTTATTGTTACCAAGAAGAGGTATAGGTTTCGAACAAGGCTACTTCGTAGTTGGAATTAAAAATACATTTTTTATTTGCATAATTCTTGAAAATATAACTCAATTATTTTAATTCAATCAGTTAGTTCCACATTATATCCCAACCATTATTTATTTGAATCTATTGACTGAGAATAAAACAATTTAGCAGCATAACCATTCATGGAAATAATAAATGAATAAATAAAATCAATCACCGAAGTAATGTCTTACTCTAATTATGTTTGTTGACGAATGATTTTATAATTATTAAACGATAGTTAAATCATTACCACTTCAGTAGAGTGCATAAATGCAATATATAGTGATGTAAAACTAGCAATATATTAAGTACAATTAATGCATGCTTGTTCTGGGGCGAATAATGCCACTGAAATAAAATTCGTGTACAAACATCTTTCAGAACGAAATAGATATTTTATTCAATAGCAATCATCTCATAAAGGCGTTGTTATTACTAGTAATAATTGCGGTTGTTTTAATCTGGAAAGTTTGAAGGGATTTACTGGGTTAAATCAACTTCTTCTACGTGAGAATTTAAAGTGGCATTACCTAAATAATCAAGAGCGCAACGTCATGTAATGTTTATACGCGGAAGGCCGACCTTCAAATATGGTCCAAGCTGACCAAAGTGTTAACACGATGCAATGCAAAATTATACCACTAAACGATATGCTTTTTAAACTGACTTCAATTCCTCATTAATAAAAAATGCAGAATACATTAGAAATTGTAGCAACAATTTTACGTCATTATTTTTGAGTTCTGATTTTTGTTGAGTTTTAGCTATTGAATTTGTATTGCACATGTTACCAAAACATCTTTGAGTAGGCCTATTAAAATTAACAAAGCATTAATTTTGAACGTTCATTTTAAATTGTCCTCGTAAGACTTACATATTTCTATCACTTGCATAATGTACAAAATGAGAGGACATGTGTTACTTTGACTTTGCAAAACTTTTATCAATTCAGTTGATTAGATACTCGACACTTATGCGACAAATAATTGTCGTTTGAGCTATGAAATAATTGCCATAGGGAGCCAATTACAATTTAACCAAAATACTGATGGAGCCTGAAGCAATAACAAATTGTCAAGCATTTATTTGTAATTGGTCTGCTGATTCTTTTACAACATGAGACAGTCTTGTTGACACATTTGATCAATAACGGTGTTTGCAGACTTTTCAGACTTTGCAGACTTTGCTTTGGCATCATTTATCATGACACGTAGAGCATAAAAGCCATATTATCATTGACAAAAGAAGACAAACCACGCATGATAAAGAGTGCTATCATGCGTGGTCACGCCGATTTAATTTAAGATAATTAGTAAATTATTTATAAACCATTATAAGGTTAATGAAAGCAAATAAATCTAATGATCTCATTTCAATGCGAAATTGTTATGCAACGGACAGAAATATTGTATTTCTAATATTTAGAATAATTATCTCAAGCATTTTATAAATTTTAAATCTTCCCAAAACTAATCTTAATGAAGTAAATTGATGCTTCTCTCTTTTCTTTATGTGAAAAACTATATGTATTCTTGGAGACATTTAAATGATTATTATAACTTATTGAAGTTAAAAAGCAGGCTAATTAAAAATTTTCAAATTAAGATTCTCAAAATAAAATCAATTCGACAATTTATCATCCTAAGGTAATTTCAAAGTAGTACTTTCTGTTTCGAATCAATTTATTCACGGCCTGGCAGGTTCAGATCTGTGCCTAAAATCGACACGAGAGAGAAAATTAGTTCAGATGATCGATCAATTTTCATGACGCGTCCATATTTGAGTGAGAGAGTGGCCAATCACTAGCAATCGAACATGGACGCCTAGTAATATCAGTTTTCATCTACATCATGCATGATTACAGAAGCATTCGAACTAATAATATGAAGAATTTTAAAGTAAGCAAAAATCATTTTACACAAATTTCAACTAAATTGCCCTTGCTCATAATGAGAAACATGCAATAAAAGTGTTATGATGTCTCAAAAATTCCTATTTTACTTCATAACTGTATATTTGTTTAGAAAGAAAACTGTTAGTAACATTCTGTGAGGTTTGCGTCACCTTAAGTGTGTGTGTAAGGTGTGTGTATTGTGCTCACCGGTGTGCGCTGGTGAATCTAACTGTGCACAGATTAAATCTAACTCTATGCGATATCATTATTTATTTCAATATCCGTTTGGTTCAGGTTATCATCTACTTGTTATCTAAAACGGAACGTTTTGATCATTTCATGCATTTCATTGATGCTCATTTGCATGCTCATTTAGAGAAGTGTAACTAATTATTATCAAACATTGTAAAGAGGGCGTTCCACCGAGGTCATGCTCAAGTCCAGTTGTATCTGAAACCTTGGTCTCGAACAGAGCAAATTGTGTGAGCTACGCCTGGAATTGAACCACGATCCTCTGAATTACCCTTCCTGTGTGTTACCGCTATACCATCAGCCACTCACGTTCATTCTCACTCTAACAACTTGATAGGAATTCATTCGTTGTAACAAGCACCTGCCAGCTCGTTCCTCCACATCAAGCTGTTTTTCACACACCGGTGGTGTAAACATCGAGGGCGCAGAGCAGTGGCGTGCTGCTTTACAAAAAACGATATACCTTGTAGGGTCGTAATTTTTTTTCCTAAACTAGCGAGTGGGGGGAGGGAAGAAGATTTTTTTCTGACGAGCGGCGGGCAGGCGGCGTGGCGACAAAAAATTCGGACGATATCACATTAATTTAGTTCAAGAGCTCAATAGCTGGGGCTGAGAGGAAACTTGAACTGGGGGGCCTTGGGGGTGTTGAGATTAACTGGGAGGCTCCCCCGCTGGTGATCTGAGAAAATCCCTGTTCCACATTACTCCATTTTGCCTGGTTAATCCGCAAACATGACTAAACTTTGTGAACAACGTTCTGTACGTATGCAATGTCCACTGCTCTAATTAACTCCCGTGTTTCTAGCCGCTCGTATCGCGAGAGTGTTGTTTGCGTCTGCAGCGCGCTCGCTCGGCTGCAGCGGCTGCAATAAAGACTAGAGCGCGATGACGTTTCGCCTTAAGTCACGCATCGGAAGATCTGTACTAGGCACGAAATAGTGGTGTGTAGTTATGAGCAACTTGAAGAGTGAACAGAACGTATCAATCGAACGGATTATAGTCGTGATTATTGGCTTTTCTCATCTTTGGTAAGTGAAATTAAATTTGTTATACTATAGTTAAGTGACAGGTATGAACTCAAATTATTCTATCGTCACGACAAACTATTATATAATAAATGTATGGAATAGACAATAATAAGCCGACTATTTTACAACTTACACCGTCAAAAATATAACTAATGGTTAATGAGATTAAAAGCCTTTCAACAGTAAACAAAGATAACATCAAATAAACTTAAACTATTGCTCTGACCCCTCAATGCTTGAAATATTACATTATTACTGTGTAATAATTTAAATGAAACTAAAAGTACAATAGTCTGATTAGAACTCTTTGATCTAGTAACAAATTAAAGAGTTCATTTAATTCTGTAACGTGATTCTTTAGTAAATCCCGATTCGGTTACAACTGAATCACTACATAGCATAATCAATTAAATAGTTTTTATTGCTACCGCTGTTGAACATTACCTTTGAAAAAAGCTTAACATATTGGAAAATAATTCCAATCAAAATATAGCATTAGTTTGTTGTAGAAATAAGGGAAATATAAATGAAATACATAAGGTCGGTGATTCTGTTAGACCCACATTGACTTTTCATTTAAATATGATTCAATTTTAAACACAAATTTTCATTACATTGCGAGTAAGTTTTGCAAGACCTGACAAAATAGAGGACTTGAAAAATGTCCGGTAACCAATGGACGCAGCTACAGCTTACACAGTGGATTAAATAATATCTTGACGACAGTTAGACAATTATATGCGGATGTAATGCACTTCTAAAAGTCCTGCGAACGTACAGCAGAAACAACTCATTCAGATAAAACAATAACGTGTATACATTGCTAGTCGACGAAATAAGACCTTGAATGAAGTTATATTGAGCTCGGTTACGCTTAAGTTTAAGCCTACGTTTTGTAAACATGCATATATGTACGTGTATGCTGTTGATTTGTTTATTTTTTCTTTGTTTGATTTATACTGCTACCAATGTAATTTGGTGAATTAAATATATATAGTGCACAAGTACGCGCGTAGACAAAGCAAAACTAATTGATGTAAATTTTGACAGTTGTGAGGCTCGATTTTGAGACCGTGGTTTCGAGTACTGACACCCAATTTACTTGATTAGGTTTTGTGACTTAAGCCTTGTTTCTTCATTTCGTCTTTCTTGAAAGTATAGATTTTGTCCTGATCTCGTAAAGACTCTGACCAAGACCTGATCAGATTGCTTAACTATTCAAATATATAATCACCAATTAAGTTATATGCGATTATTAACATTTGGATCGAGTAGTATTATTTATATAAATACCATGCACTGTATATTACATTTTGATAATTTTGCAAGAATGAAGAATAGCCTCAAATAATCCCATAATACCTAAGAGTTCGGATTAAATCCGTGACGATAAATTCATTATTACTTGTCAGAATACATAAAATAGGACAGCTTGAATACTCGCATAGTTGCACTGATATATTTTCCAAAGCGAGTTTTCGGTAAAGATTGTAGACTAGTTTCTGTTTGCTTTACAGTATGCGTCCAGTTACTATATCAATAGGTGTCATGACTTTCTCATGGAGTAATAACTCCATGATAAATTGATATGATAGATTGATAACTCCATGATAGATTGGCCGTAAGCTTTTAAATCTGATTTTTATATCATGACAGTTTAATTTATTTTGTATTTTTGTGCTGTTGCCAAATGTTAAATATTCGTGGAAAATGTATACAGTGTCATACACAATATATATATATATATATATATATATATATATACATTATATT
>JAQFYQ010004186.1:0-10077 GCA_034694885.1 Buchholzia appendiculata | reverse complement strand
ATCTCTTATGGCAGTGTAAAGTAGTAGTTGATCTAGTACGAATTGTTCAGTTTTTTATTTTGTACTGACATTTTTGAGGCTTAAAGTATTGAAATAAGGGAATATCAAAGAATGTGGGTATCAACTGACCCGACATGCGCAGCCCTGTAGACAGGATTTTGCCAGTTAGGGGTTTAGTTGCTTGGTGGGGAGGCATGGGTTCCCATGTATATAGAAGTTGGCTGCCGAGGCATATGCCTTGATGGGTGCACAAGTGTTTTGTACCGGGGCACATGCCCCTTGTGTTTCGTTCTTGGTTATGGGCTTGTATATTGGAACATGTCGGATATTCATTAACATGGGAACATCAAAAAACCTAGATGTAACATTATGATTTACGAGATATTGAGACTATGAAGTTTTATATACATGACAGTATGTCTTACAAATTCTATATAAATTATAAGTTTGCCAACAATTATGCAATGTACAAGTATGATCTCACGGCCGTGTCAGCGTGTTTGGTTGGTCACTTCACTATTAATTCATTATGTGTAATAGTATCTGCTGTAGTGCATATAGTCTTAACACAATTATGGCGCAGTCTACTCATTGTACAATCGTGTTGAAATCAATAAATTTATGTAGTTATGATAAATATAGGATTAGTAGCCTAATAAATCAACGTGCAGTTAGTCAATTGATATAATGTTGTTGATTTGATAACATTTATTATTCTAACTACAAATAAATTTTAGCATGATGCAATAAAAATAAAAATTAATTAATGGTATATGTATCATCATCATCACCCGTTTATACTATTAGCTATCGTAGGATGTTTGCGCCAAGCAGAAGTATAGACTTAAATAATGTCCCCGCTGGCTCATTATGGCTGGATTTGTATGATTTGATAGTTGCAGCAAGCACAAGCTAACCATTTTTTCCCATCATATCTTGCATTTTTGGGACCTTATGCTCCGTTCATAGATCTACATCATTACTTAGGTGGCACATGTTATATACCGGGTACAATATTATTTTAGAAATGCACCAATCCAGTCGCTGGCAGCACATGTATTTTATTTGTTGTCTGTATTTTCTAGAAAACACAAATAATCCAATGGATTAAAAACTACATCATCAGATCTCGAGCACTGACAATACATTGTAATAAGCACAACAACTGTGATGTATTATCAATATCAGTTGAAATATTACAAAAACTACATCGTTCTTTAATAGCTCTGTAAGAGAATATGAAAACCTGTACACAAAAGTTGTACCAATAATACAAAATTGCAAGTTACTGAATTAACCGCACTGAACGTCATATCTATTTTAAACTCTATTCTCAACTCCAACGTAGGTTAGATTTTCCTTTATCAGCACAGGTGTAGTTGAGCATGCTAAACTGTTACCGGCCGCTGTAGCAAAAAAAACGGCAATAGTGCGCCACAGAGCCATTTGTTTTACTAGATACTGATACGTACACAAAATACGAACTATAGTAGAAAACCTGGTTATGGTCTTCCCGACACCAAATCTCAGTGCTCGCTTTTATATGGCACATTTAAAGACACACTGTATATCAATAATTGTCATCCTAACCACAACACTAGGCTTACAATATCAATGAAAGCAAAATGAATTTGCAATGTTCAGATTAAAAACTTATATTGCACAAAACACATAGAAATAAATTCTTTACAGCACAAATTTTCCACTAATGTAACAAGATGCATAATGATGGTCTGTGGCAACAACTTTGGAATGGGGAAGATCGGGTGTGCATATACACAATTTTTGAATAGAGGAGGGGGATCGAAAATCGGTAAATGCAAGCAGCTGATACTGATAGTTCAACATGGTTAATGTATGGCACTGAGGAAATTATGTTTTAATATGAAAGTTCTAGAGTTGTGGTTCAAAATTTAGATCGGACAACCACCGACGTCCCTGGCAGACATTATATGTACTCAGCGAAAAATACGAACAAGTCCGTAAATCAGAATTGCCGCACCAACAGTTGCAATAGCCGTAGCCTGAATGAGGCGTTTATAGTTAGCCAGCCCGGGTTTAATGTTCTCAACAATAAGATTGTTCATGCGAAATACTATCATCTTTTCTTCAATGATTCTTTCCTTATCATCTCGACTCAATGGAAGACAGTTAATACTGTTCATGAATTTACGCTTTAGCTCTACACGACTATCACAGTTAAAGTCAAACACGCTAAGCCCTTGTTGATCCGAAACGCCAAGTGTCCTCCGAACAATTCGTTTGATAATCTGTCCTCCGGCCAACAAAGCCAAGTACATCGAATGTATGTATGCGACGAGGAGTACCGGATTGTCGTTCGAGATCTGCTTCAGTCTGGCACAGTACGCTGTAGCCGGTGCAGAAGGTTTAACAACATTTCTCCATTCCTTTCCGAGATAAAATTCCAAATCCCGTTCAAAAGCCGACGAACGGCGCATTTCGCTCGGGACATAAATCGTATCGATAAGCGGATGATGCTTCAAACCATCCAGACACTCTTCTATCGTACGAAATACGTAATAGAACTCGGCCAGTGACTGCGCCCATAGTTTCGTGTCTGTCAGCACGACAGCGAGCTTCAGGTTGACCAGTTTATCGCTCTTATCGTGGATCTCTTTAGTACGTGAGCGCAACTCTGAGCAGAAGTCGGAAAACTCTTCTTCCAATTCATCATTATCAGACAGTTGATCAGAATCGAGACCGGAACTCTCGTGTTCAAATCTTCCATCGGACAAATTAGGAACTTGAGTAGAAGTCATTTTGCCCGACTCGTTTATTTACATTCCGTAATGGAACTCGCCATTTCTTAACTGTTTAAAGCAACGGTACTTTGACTAATGACGAATACTCGTGTTTTTCCTACAATTTATGTTTTGTAATAGACCACTTTGGGATAAGGCTTCTATAGTTTATCTACTCTGTGTTTTTATCAGCTGTGAGTTGCAGAAAATTCTCTTGTACTGTATAAAATGCCTATGAATTTCGCACTAACACTTCAGATTTCGCCCCAGAATAGAAATATGCATAAAGAAGCTCAAATTATTGCACGCAATCGCATACTACACAAACGATTAATTTTCGGCATGGCAGATATATGTAATTTTTAAGAAATATGAAGTTAATGCGCAATTCATAGCTATTTATCAGGCTTTCTGACACCCATGAGTCATTTAAACATAGATACATGATCGGCTAGAGTGAGAATTCCAAAGTGGTCTATAACTTGCTAGATGGTGACGCAATAATCCAAAGTGGTCTATAACTCGCTAGATGGTGACGCAATAATGATTCAAAATGTCGCTCCGATATTGCACATTATAGGGCCTGGTCGTCATTCGGCCGGACCAGGCTAGACCAGCATTGTGGGCGGAGTTTCGAGGTTTTCGAGAGGTCCGAGTACCCGAATTTAGATGCATGTAGGGCGGTCAAGGTCATTAATCGTCACGTGTAAAAAGATCTAGATCGGTCTTATTATAGTCTTACCCGCCCTTCAGGGATGGCTGTTTTATAGCAATTTTTATTTAAAAAATCGTTACGAAATTATTAAATAGGCTAATCGTAGTTTATGCTAACAACACATTCAATAACATGTGGTACCTCAGTATACCCAGTGTTAACCTTGCTTTCAAATTACACCGGCAGTGATTACTGTTATACATCGAATTCACGTATTATTATATGAAGCCTAATATGATATCACTGCAAACTTCTGCTGTATCAAGGTTCACAGTATTGTGCGTTAAACCGATACCGCCGATGTGAACGCAACACCGGAATGACGCTGCCTTACGAAACTATAAAGCTTAACAATTGATCGCCAGTTTGATCGTTTCAGTGATTGTTTCACACAATAACAATTACACTACAGTCATCAAAGTGAAGAAAACAAGTCCGTATTTGAATGCTTTAATGATTATTATTGACGATAGCGAACGATAGAAAAAACAGCACACGCGAGGAGTGACAAGAAGCAGCTTATAGCAGCTGACAGCTACTTACAGCAGCTGACAGAAGCGTAGAGCAGCTTACAGCAGCTCACAGCAGCTGACAGAACCTTAAAGCAGCTTGCAGCAGCTTACAGAAACATACAGCAGCTTGCAGCTGCTCACAGCAGCTTACAGTAGCTTGCAGCAGATTCCAGAAACTTGCAGCAGCAGCTATGCATCACACACTGCTATGCCAGCAGCTATGCATCACACACTGCTATGCCAGCAGCCATGCGTTATAATAACAACAGAATTATCATAAACTGCGTTTGCAGCAAACATAAACAGCAATTATAGTTCTATATAGATACAAAGAATAAATGTACCGCTGTAAAGTAGATCGTGTGAAATATAATCATCTTATTCAAACGAAGTCCAACTTCAAATGTGCAACGTGGAACCCAGACTATATGAAAGAGAGTTTAGCATCAAAGTAGAATAGCAACAAGAATAAGATTTGAAACTAGAAGTGTACCAAATGAACCCCTCATTGATTCACTGAAATGAATAAATGTAATCAAAACCATGAAGGAGTTCTATCCTCAACCCATGGGGGAGTTATATCCCCAAACCAATGAAAAATTATATCCCCAACCCAAGAAGGAGTTCTATCCCCAACCCAAGGAGGAGTTATATCCCCAACCCAAGGAGGAGTTATATCCCCAACCCAAGGAGGAGTTCTATCCCCAACCCAAGGAGGAGTTCTATCCCCAACCCAAGGAGGAGTTCTATCCCCAACCCAAGGAGGAGTTATATCCCAAACCCAAGGAGGAGTTCTATCCCCAACCCAAGGAGGAGCTATATTCCCAACTCAAGAAAGGAGAGCAGTTTTAAGTAAACAACAACTCTGTTGACAACCAATAAATCATTCTAGCTATAAGCCACATCATTGGCATTTTTCTTTTCTTCTTTTACTTTAGCAAAACATTGTCGTCTGCTTTGAGGAAATGCAAGTACGTCTGGACATGAAACTTTGAGAAACTATATCACAAATAGAGCAGCAATTAGAACAGATGATCAACGTTTCAGCTTTAGTAAACAACTTGAGCCGCCTTTCGCCACTACAACCACGCTGTTCGACAGTAACTTGCTCTACCGTACACGTACATACGGAACACGCGCATTCAGTGCATAATCATAATCGTAACATGCTACACATTGATTATTGTAACAAAATTGTAATATGTAGTTTACACTGAACAATGTGTATTACATGTAGACCATTACTACGGGTTTTATTGCACACCGAATGTAACAAGCATTGAACTGTATACTTGTCAAACCATTCCCATATCTCAGGGTAACATCAATCAGTTGTGTGATCAGAAAGTTCATTGGAACGAGTTGACAATCATCGAGAGTCAAATGTTCTTACCAAACACCAAATCTTCAACACAAAAAGCAAACACAAGCCAAAGTGACAAATCCACTTCAAATATCACATTGTCAAAGTGCTTAATTTTCTTCAGCTTCTTCTTCTTTAGGATAATTCGTCTTCCTTCTATTAATATCTATAACAACATTAATATCTTATTACAGAATATCGCCCAAAGATGTTTAGCTTTAACAACTTCTGCCACATACTGCACTTATGTGAAATTAATATTTATTCGATACAACAGTATCTTTACACTAACTAGCTCAAGATTATACCTAGATTCACCGTTTCTTTACCAGAAAATTTCAAATTTGAAATTAATCCAAGCATATCAGGTAAACACAATTACAACAATAGAAATCAACATTGAACAAAAAAACGTTTAAATACTGTAACAAAACACGTTGGCAATACCTTTAAATACAAACTCACAAAAAGTAACTCATTATGAACTACACAAATCATTTAAACATGAATAATTCTGGACGCACAGGTAAAGCTTACTGCACATGTGAAGAGATGGTAATCACTCACAAGGTAGTGGCATGAGTGAAACATGATATCAAAGCTCATCATAATCAGCAAGAAAAAGCAAACAAAAGAAGGTCTACAACAAACCGGTAGATAACTACTTGTAAAAACGCTTTACACAGTTGTATAAGTTATAAAAGTTGTATACTGACTTCAGTGTTCACAATGTAGTGGGAAAGTTGAAGCTTACTCAGAGCAGGTAAAAGCAATAATAATTATAATCACACAGCAGAAAACTCACGATACTGAAGATGCGGCAATACTGGTACAATAAAGGTAGTGATAATGCGTTAATACCTTAACGAAAATATTGACGTCACACAGTGATACGCGAATAAATTACCGACTAGTAATAGTTCTTGCAACAAAACAAAAAACAACAAACAAAAAACACAACAAATTACTATACTCAGAAAAGATTTGATATCAATGAAACGTAACTAGAAAGCAAACAAAACAATAAAAAAGGTTTGATTTGGTAAATGTTGCACAAAACACGCAAGATATGATCAATACTCAACAGAACGAAGCTGTTCGGAGGTAAAGAGTACAGAAATATCAACACTACATTGAATTCTTATTAAGCCAGTAATTCATAGCCCTTCTGACATCTAACCCTACCTGACAAGGAAGTACTCACATAAAATGATGATGTTGATTCACAACTTTAGACTAAATCGCTAGTTTATACACCCGTTAACTAACAAGTTATAAAAAATAGCGCAAAGCTAATGTAGTTAATGTAGCAAAGTAGCACAAAGCTAATGTATGTGACAAGCAACGAAATCAGGTTCTTGATGTCTGAAATGAAATACAGCCATAGAATCTTCGCTACATTAAATTAGAATAACCCGACGTTTCTTCACTAATTTGAAAGAAAGAAATATCAGGCATTTCTTGTTACTGGATTGACACATTTTTGTCGACTTCTAAACATTTTAAACCTGGATTTCTATTTATAAAAAGATGCACCTGACAAAGACATTGGAACAAGCCAACTTGCAAGATAATAACAGCACTAATCTATGATCACATGATAAATTCTGTTGCAATTTGAGAAAGAGTGAGAGAGAGAGAACAGAGAGAGAAAGAGCAGGAAATAAAGAGAGAGAAAGAGAGCAAGTACCAGAGAGAGAGAGAGACAGAGAGAGACAGACAGACAGACAGAGACAGAGAGAAGTGGGGACAGAGAGAAAAGGGGAGACAATGGGAGAGCGACAGATAGGGAAAGAGAGACAGAGAACGAGCGAGAGAGAGAACAGAGAGAAAGAAAGAGATAGAGAACAACACAGAAGAGAAGAGATTGAGTGAGACACAGTAAGAGAGAGACAGCTGTCAAACAAACTAAGCACATTTACATTTATCAGTTCTAGTTCTCTTCAAGACAAGTTCCAGATGTATTTATCAGTTCTAGTTCTCTACAAGACAAGTTCCAGATGTATTTATTAGTTCTAGTTCTCTACAAGACAAGTTCCAGATGTATTTATTAGTTCTAGTTCTCTACAAGACAAGTTCCAGATGTAAAGAAAACTTCCAGTATGCACACAAACCATTAACTGATGCTACTTCTACACACGTGACAAGAGTAATCTCAACCAGCAAATGTAATCGAGTTGCAGGTTAAATTACTTCTATACATGCTGTTGCTATACGTAGTGAATTTATGACAATAAATAATCTCAAATCTGATGAGTTCAATTAACTAACAAATAACATAAACAAAAGAAAAAAATTAAAGTAACGCATGAAGCAAAAAATTACAAACAGCTAAGCATCATCAACGCAGATCGAGTATAAACTGCAGATAATAAATCTGCATTATATACAAGCACAGAGCAGCTGTGCGCACGTCTTAAATAAGTTCTAGGATCAAAGCAGCTTCAAACCGGATACATCAGATCGTAAATATTAGATTTAAAGTAGATCAAAGTTAACTTTATCTATGTGATTCAATTCCATACTAGCAATCAGAGACATTCCCCTACCCTGACATTGTCTATACGAAAAAGAAGCGCCATCTGGGATATTATTAGGGAAATATGCAGTGATGTCAAACCAATTCTGACTAAAACTCAAACTTAAATGAAGATATGAAAAAAAAATTAAATTTCTGGATTAGAAATTTAATGACTGAAAAATTCAAATTCCATGAAACAGCAAAAAGCAAACACTCGAGAAAAAGTAATGGCCATAATCTTACGAGTAAAATAAATCACATGATTACAAATAAATCATATGGAAATTAGTTGGCAATATCGAATGGCAATTTATTGCAGCCCGAACTCTAACACAAAAACCATACAGGTGCCAGTTACATAACCGAAGACAGGCACATAAAACAACAGGAAAAAATCATAACAACACAAATCAAAGGATACCACATTTAAATGAGAATGTAAATACTGAACAATCTTGACTTAATGTAATCAGCCGGGCATGAATACACACATTGCACACCACTTTCTTTCCCACGATTTAGACATTTAAAGACATTCATACATTTTATTTCATATTATCTCCACAGTGTAGGAGTGTACCTAGTTATTAAGTTTATAAAGTGAGCAACAAACTACAATAACTGGAAATAGTAACTTCAGTGCTCTGTATAGATACAATACCTCACACAGTAGCTGTATAGATACAATACGTCACTGTAGCTGCATAGATACAATACCTCACACAGTAGCTGTATAGATACAATACCTCACACAGTAGCTGTATAGATACAATACCTCACTGTAACTGTATAGATACAATACCTCACTGCAGCTGTACAGATACATATTCATATTAATGACATTGTTGTATATACAGGGCAGTATTGTATCTATTCAGCCACAATACTGCCCAGTATATACAACAATGCCCTTAATATTCACTGTATATGCCCTCTTGTTGTGGAGTTGTGGGGGAAATGGATACCAGGGACCTGCCTTCCGGCAGAGCACTAACGATAATGATGATGTATATGCCCTCTAATGCCCTGTATGTACACTACACACACACATCACATGGATTACATCAGCAACGATGGAGTAGAGCGTAGAGAGGACAAGAAAAGCAGCTTAAAACTAGGTCAATATATACAATCAGGTCACACAAACGGCTGATAAACTAGAGACAAAAACAGAAAGCACATGAATTCAGATCAAAAAATGCACGGTCGGTTTGCGCAATCAAAAACAACAACTGCACATTAGAAATATTTGAAAGCAAAAACAAAACTAAACTAATAAACTATGTATAATCATACACCGAACCAATCAGACGGCTCGTTACATTTACTACACAATCAAGAGATGTTAACTTGGAGCTGCAGGGAGCACTTCGCCGCAGAACTGTAACTGCCAGCAGCAAGTAGATAATGAATCGCATCACTTAGCCGCAGAACTGTAACTGGCAGAAGCGAATAGTTCCTCACTTAGCCGCAGAACTGTAACTGAAAGCAGCGAATAGTTCCTCACTTAGCCGCAGAACTGCAACTGCGAGCATCAAGTAGATACGGTAATGAAATGCATCACTTAGCTGTAGAACTGTAACTGCCACGAGCGAGAATGTAATAAAAATGCATCACTTAGCCGCAGAACTGTAACTGCCAGCAGCGAATAGTTAGTACAAGATATATAATATCAAGATTATAACTGCACACAACAGAAAACAGAACACAACCAGGAGATGTGAAATTGTGAGCTAGAATCAACGCTCAAAAAAACTCAGGCAACGTATATCGGCAACAGACAAGAAACGTTAGCACGTAAAAGAAAACAAAGTAAAACACAATTTTGATTTCAACTAGAGAATATCCTGAATAATTAATATTTGATATTAAACTACGACAATACAAATCAACAACTAGCATTTTTGTAGAGTAGAAATCCAACACAAAAGAAATAATTAATATTACCCTATAACATTACAGTCAGACATTTCACACATAATTACTTATCTACTACAGTTTGCACTCAAAGCTCAGATATACACTCCTTAACGTGATGATGAGATACATAAGAACTTGACAGCTAGAATCAATGCTGCGATATCTGATTTACTACGCATTCAAATATACATATTTATAAATCACTTCATCATCATCATCATCATCATCATTGGTGCTCTGCCCCAAGGCAGGTCCTTGGCATCCATTTTCTCCACAACTCACGG
>JAQFYQ010004185.1:0-10078 GCA_034694885.1 Buchholzia appendiculata | reverse complement strand
AGTCAATCTGTTGTAGCTCAGAGTCAGTGTCATGTTAAGGAGAGTCAGTCTGTTGCAGCTCAGAGTCAGTGTGATATTAAGGAGAGTCAATCTGTTGTAGCTCAGAGTCAGTGTGATGTTGAGGAGAGTCAATCTGATGTAGAGGAAAGTTAGTGTGATGTAGTGAAGAAGAAATGTGGTGTAGATGAGTTAGAACGTGAAAATGTTAGTGATGATTCAAGCATCGGCAGTTCTGATAATTCATCACAAGATTCAGAGAGAACAGATAAACTAGCTTTCCTCATACGTCATTCTGTCAGGCAGTGGAGTTCTAACCCTCTTCCAGTTATCAGAAGAAAGATGGCAAAAACATCTCCTAAAAGCGATGCACCAACAGGAACTGCTTGGAATTTGACTGAAATTCAAGAAATTATTCTCTGTTTTCATACCAAACAGTTTGCTTGAAGATTCTGTGAATCCTAGGTATGGAAATATGCCATGTTCTACACGAGAACGAATGAGCAAAATCCCAGAAGTTGAAAAACACTTACTCTGGTTGAACAAGACACTAAGCTGTGATGCGTGTCATATAGACAGAACTGATATTTGTCATCTTGCTGTGTAAAAAAACTGAAAATATCATGAATGTTAAATATTGCATTACAATGGCAACAAGTTTAATTTATTATCGCTGGCTACAATTGTTCAAAAGTGGACCAAGATAACTTTATTACATGTGGAATGTTCTTTAGCAACAAATAGGACACATGTAAACATCGAAAAACACATTTAGTTGATAAAATGAATGGGTTCTCTCTGACCCACAGTAGGCTCTAACGTCGGAAAAACCCAAAGCTTTTAAGGGCTAAGAATATTAAGATGAAGTAAGAAGGAATAAACAGGTAATGGTGATGGAATCTTTCAAAGATTTCAATCCACTGCAGGGTTGATCAGTGAGTTGCTTTGGTCAAGCATTGACATTTGGTTACTCCTGGCGGCTGCATGTGTAAATGTCTTCTTTAAATCAGTTCTCAGCAACCCAGACTCGATCACAATTTAAATTTACACACGAGTCGTTAAGCACAAAACAAGAAACTATCAACATTAATACTACAGCCAAACTGACAGTTTCTTTTCAAAAATAAATTAGGTTTTTTAACAAGAAAAAAGAAGTAGCTCTTCAGAATTTTTTTTTATTCGCAATGGTTGCCATATTAATTTTGACCATTCAACGAGTTTTCACGCATCCTTTCTACCGCATCTAATGAAATCAAATAAAGACAACAAATCAATGTCGTATTAACTATGTTTGAATAATCTTTCACACCAATTTCGATTGCAAATTTAGAATGCAATAAATGATTTAATTCATACCTCTATGGCAATGTAAACCAGCATATTTTGGTTGACACCTGCAAATATAGTCTTCTTCCCCGGTTGGAATGCAGGCTCCTCCATTCCGACACGGATTTGGATCCGAACATATATCATAATCTGCATGCATGAAATGCACTATGATAGATAGTACTCATACTTTCTGCTGATGATCATAACGATCTGCCCCAATGACAGGTTGTTGTGTAGTTTGTGTCCCACCCTTGCCTCCGTCAGGCTAGGGCCCTATTCCGCCTCCGGCTGCCGACAAGGCGTCCTCCCACAGCTGAAGTAGATCCGCCACTGCCACGGGGTCTCTTCACAAATCCAGGGGTTCCAGGTTGGTTTTTATTGAGTGGCACGAGAAGCCATGTGATGTGTCGTGGATGTGAGTTTTGCAGAGTGGACAGAGAGGTGATGGGTGAGAAAAGACAGGTCCTATTGATGTTTACCTGTCTTAGTTACGACTACGCTTGGCTAATACCACAGGCCATTTGAGAACAGGTGGTCTGTCAGAGAACCGAAACCCATTATTCCATATGAGAACATGCGTATTGTCAGAGGCCTAATACCACCAACCCATTAGGTCACATTAGAATAGGAGTTTTGTCAGAGGTTTAAAAACACCAACCCATTAGGCCATATGAGAATAGGTGGTTTGTCAGATTCTTAAGACCACTTACTCATTAGGTCACATGATAACATTCTGTTTGACAAAGCTCCGGTGTAACGGCTCGTAGTGGCATAACTATGGTTCTTGGTTGGTTTTAAAGATATGAGTGTGGAAGTAGATATTCCATATGGGTTTCTTGAGGATAGTATGAGTGAGTGGGAACTTTGAGATAGAGCTGGTAAAGCAAGGTCGTTTGACATGCGAGAGATACGTTCTGGAATCGTCAGAGGGTTATGTGGTTGGTCAGAAGAGTTTGAGCAAGTGAAATAAGAGAAGAAGGTTCAAGGAAGACGTGGCGTCGTCCAAGGTCATGACGAAGGTCGTCGAAAATCGGTCTAGTCGTCGCTTCGGCGGCTTGCGTCCGTCTTCATCCAGGTCAACGTTAGTATAGACAAACTTGAGTAGCAGCTCAGTTTAAATATCCTTTTATTACAAATTCTAATTCCATCATTTTAATAATAATAATAATAATAATATGCATCACTTATTTAACCGGCGCCATAATTCAAGCTAGAATGAAAACACAATAGCTGATAACAGAGGCCCCAGAAATAAATACAATTTAGAGTCCTAAAGTTTCTGAAATAAGAGGCAATTCGCCATGACAGTTCCGTACGTCCAGAGGGCAGGATTGCACCAGAGAAAAGCAAAGCAATTCCAGGAGCTGAGCTCTTAGAGGGGCTAGTAGCTGGGCAGATACAGCTGCAGAGCCTATATAGGGCCAGCAGAATTGCTGAAGTGGAATCAAATTTCTAAGAAATTCAAGAACCCAGCAGTGGATGTTGAAAGGAAAGAAGCTACAAGGAGTGAATTTTGCAATCAATGAAAATAACAAGAAATAGAAATTGCAAGGAAAGAAATTGCAAGGAACGGAAATAGTTCAGCATTCATTATAGCAAGTTTGTGTAGACCTAATGCACCACATCACAACTGTTACAGTTATTTTTAGTTAATCTAGAATCTCTTCGCTACACTGTGATTGCTTGCCAGCAGTAACCGAGTGTATTGTCAACAACGGGTAGAGTCCAGACATTGAGTCCAGACCAAATAGATACGATGCTAAATAGATAGAATTTAATCAGTGAAATTTCTGAACGACAGCGGCGGAGTGGCGACGAATTTAAAGTCAATATTTGCAGTGATTTTTGGGGCGGGAGGTGCGCGAACACCGCTCGCTCATCTCTCCTTGAACAGGTGCGCCTCCTGCTACACGAAATTGTCAAATGACAAATTTAATGTTAATGTCATACTAAGTCTTAATGACAACATGTGTGTAGGCGTATGTTAACAGGTAGTTATGCAGCACTTATGCTGTAAATGTAATCATGGAGTGTTTTCCATTTCTTGTAAAATCCTTTCCTTTTATATTTAATGTTAAGTATTACTTTAAATTATGGGCCAATGTGCTCATCTACAGTCCTTTACTACAGTTCATTACATTTGTTATATCATGGGGATAATTTGTCACGGGGGATATTCTGACGCGCGAGGGGGGATGAATTAGTACGGGTAGGATAACTTTGACACGTGGTGGAATATCCCACAGGATGAACTACCACATGGAAGGGGATGGTTTACCATGGGGGATACTTTATTTCGTGACAGACCTGTGTTCGATTCCCGGTTCAGGCGTAACGTTTCGTGATTGGTAGGGGGATTGCCGTAAACTGATTCTACATATTAACATCGACATCGCTAGTTACGATGTTGTGCTGAACATAGTCACTCTCAGGAGCAGCACTGGACAAAGATGATATATTGTGGATAAAACTTGCTTCCCTAATAGCGTATATTGCTTCAGCATTAACTTATTTAGACATGAATTATAAACAGAAAAGTCTTCAGCTAAATATATATGTGAATATTATTGCTCATAATGAGCAAGGCTCACCTGTGATTGCGAGCAGCTAAGCATGTAAATAATAATGTTCTTCAATGCAAACGTAGTATTTATTTGATGACAAGCAACTTTTACGCTAAATAAATTACAGCTTAAGCGAATTTCTTGTAGCTAGTTAATTTGATGAAGTTTACATAATTCTAATACTGGTCTTATTATACCTACATAGGATATCAATCGGAGGCGAAGTCCATGAACTGTGAATACTTGAAGCATCCATGTCTTTGTTGTTTGTGGATAATCCCTGCACAGAGCTTGTGAACGTCGCCTGATTTAGCTTCTCTGTGACCGTAATCAGAACGGTTGAGATGACCTTTTCATTGAGGAATGTTTCATCCCTGACATCACCCATCAACTCTACTGCATCAAACCTGTTCCACTTCATCCTGGGAGGGGTGTTTCCTCTGAAGCGAATACTGCATGTGATGTTAATTACGTCAGGATTTAGGCCGAGTCCACAAATGTCGCCAAAGATGACGCCCTCTGCACTCATGTTGTGAGTACAGTTAATTAGTCCCTCTGTAAACGGAAAAAATCATAGGTGTAAACCGACAGATTCTCCTTGCGTAATAAAAAGTATGTACTTGGAACTAATCACGTCAAGTCGATAAGCTCATGGCAATATGGATTTGATTTTGACTCAATCTTAAACACTATTTAATTTAAACAATATTTCAGATTTAAATAAATCGTTTGTCATTAAAAATGTATTTCAAGATTGTCAACTTCCAGTTGACTATAACAAATCTATAGATCTATACCAGAAGTAACAAAATAATTTATAGTGTTAATTCTTTTGATCATCATCAGTGAAGCATTAGCATTCTGCCCGTGCGCATCAAGGGTTCTAATTACAAGGTAGCAATAGTCACATACAAGATCTCAGAAAAACCACATTGACCACAGACAAGATGCTCTGTCTCACTACCTCGCGGAACTTGCCGTCAATTGACACTCCAAGGGCGTCGCCTGGTAAATTACATTGCTGGATCACATTCTAGCCATTGACAGACAGTAAGATCTGCTGATTGGACTTCAGAAAAGCATCACGAGGGGTTTGGAACTCGCTGAACAAGATTTGCCACGTATGCTATAAGACACATGTGTACACAAATGTGCCTTGTGTATGCAGGCTGACACAGATGAGTCAACTGATGTTAAGCTTAAATGAAATGTTGAATCTATTTTAGTATGTATTCAATATTAGTATGCATTAAATTTCTTCTAGCTCTGAACTGCTGTGACCATATTCACAGCCGATCAGAGCTGTGGATCTGGATCTTTTCTGAAATCTTCGATGCGTGCCAGCCATATTTTAATCAGCAGCTATAGCTTCCCTGCAGCTACAGTTATCATCAAGAGCTACAGCTTCGCTGCTGCTGAACACTCCGGGTTGACAATTCACTCGCACAACATCATAATATTATATAATATAATATACTTTAAAATAGTACATACTGTACATTAAATAATACACAGTGGATAATTTTCAAAATTACTGTATAGCTTTAATGTTAAATCATCGTCGCAATAAAAGATCGGTTAAACGTTACTAAGATGATTTCCCTTCATAATTTGGAAGCAATTTTAGACAAGCACAATCACGTCGAATAAATTCAGTGACAGTATATATGCTGATAACATCTTGGCTTTTCTGAAGCCAATCTTTACAGCTGGTGATGACCGGATGCCATACCTGACTTCAACAATATTAGACTCACCTTGTCGAGCACATGGTGGGTCAATTGTACAGCCCGAAGTCACCGACACCACTTGTTAGTTTAATTGTCTGAAGTTCATATTCAGATGCGACATAAAAGTCAAAATACTATGATGAATGCTAAAATATGTACTTAAATTCATATCGTTATCAAAGCAGTTTAGGTTTAAGCTGGAAAAAGTATACACGTTGTTCAGAAAAGGCAAGCAAAAATTGAACCATTACAATGACATCTTCACATCTCCGTTAAATATTATAAGGTACTCACAAAAGCATTTCTTTATTACAACCATGTTTTCGTTGAAGTTAAGATGAAAAGGTTAAAGTTGAGACAAACCGAGAACAGTGAGCTGAGCTGAAGCAAACTGTCCAGAACCCGCACCGAACCCACCGTCGTCAGTGCACGTGTACTCCCCAGCGTCTTCCAATCGAACATTTGTAATTGTCAAGTTCTGAAATCCTTCTGGTCCTTTCTGAACGGAAAATCTGTCCTTAAACTCGTCCACTATGACACCTGAGCCCTGAAAGATTCCGGTAACTGAACTGGAACCTGGATTCCTTCTTGTCCATCTGACTGGCTGTTGTAAGTTAGAACTACACCGGAACTGAACGGACGTTCCCTCATTTGTCATCGTGTGTACAGGACCGGATGTTAGAGTACAATGAACTACAAAATTGCATTACTTCATTAACCAGTAACTAAATTAAATATAGACTATAATGTCATACTAACTTGTCAAATTTTAAGCAATATACGGAAATTAAAGAGATATAAAATAAACTGAATAAACTAAATCTGTCAATATAAAATTATTTTTTAATAGTATAATAAATATTTTTTAATGGCTTACGTTTATAGGATTAATGCTGTTTGCTTACATTCAAAGCAGCATTCCTTCAGCTAGGCCTGCTTTTTGTTATTTTTGGCATCTAATTTAAAAAATGTAAAAGTTAACCAACTGTTTTTAACGATAGTAACTATTTTTACAGTTGGCCTATTAAATTTATGTATTGTCTGGTGGCAGCATAGGTACTATTTTGAAAAATTAAATACTCGGCCATAATATTTCGTTTCGGTTAAAGCTTTATTACACCCGGAAATAGTACCATTCAATGTAGTTCAGTTCTGACGATGTCATAGGCGGCGGGCATCAGGAGCTTGAGATTGCACAGCCCCACATTTTTTATAAATAAAAACGTTGGTCCCTATTGTCGAAATTAATTTCGGTCCGCCCGAAACCTCCCCCCCCCCTCTCTCGTCCACAATTTACAAGCCCTCCCAAGTTTAAATGTCTGGCGCCGCCTATGAACTATTTTGAATCCTAGACGTTAAGTCTTCAAATCAAATCATGTCAACGAGTGTTGACTTCGTAAATCATTTAATGTTTTTTTGGAATTTAACCAAATTATTCGCTATGCTTTTTATTTCAATTTCATTTATTCATCCTCGACATTAAAAGCAACTGTTTCCTTCAGGAAGGATTAGGCCTCTCAAACAATGAAAACGCTTATTCTCCACATGTCATGATCCAGTGCATTATGAACGTCATAATATTATGTGACAGCATCATTTATTCACTTCCGCGGTCGCACACGCTGCATCCATCTTTCACTCCTTCAGTTCCTGAATTTCCCTTGGTGCCCTTCCACATCCAGAAACTTGCTCGCATGTATCATCAAAATGCCTGGGAATATCAATTTTGTAAACTTATAGGTTGTTCTAAAAAGTATTTGTTAATAGAAACGCGTTTAAGATACTTTTATAACAACATATAAGTTTACAAAATAGCCAGCTTCATGTCATTGTTGTTAAGTGTCTATGTAAAGCATAAAAGTATCTGTTAATAGAAACGCGTTTAAGATACTTTTATGGTATACATAGACACTTAACAACAATGACATCAAGCTGGCACTAGCTTTCCAGGGGCGGGGATCTGGTTTTCTGATTGGGGGGACTAGTGGAATTATTGGGGGACATTTACCATTGCGTCCCCCCAATCAAAACATTGGGGGGACGGACCAAGAAGTCAAAAATGTTCCACATTCCAGTATTTATAATTTGTTCGCCCCTCTCCCAACCCCCCCCCCCCCCCGCTCGTAAGAAATTCTAGTGGGGTGGGGCATAATTGGGCGAAGCCGGGTTATTTAGCTAGTTTTTATATAGCTCAATATAAAAAAACTGCCAATCCCCGTAGCGCCATCACACAAAGTAAAATGGGTTAAAACGTGTCACATTAATGTGTTAAACTTGACTGCTACTGCCATTTTATTTTCAATTGGCTGTTTGATCACGGTCAGAGTTTTGCCGAAATTCATTTCAGGGTTGAAATTTTGCACTGCAAAAACACCTTCATGTTGTAATTTTTACCTTCTGAAACAATCGGTTTATCGATTATATGATGCACAATGTGACTCAAGACTAAACTGACATTTGTCTGGAAAAAATGACTGCAAGCGAAGTGAGCAGAAATTTTTTATGTCTATAATTTCAATGGTACAAAATCATTACGAAATTTTGCAATGAGAAGGACAAATGGACTGAAGTGGTGATGGTTTATTTAGGCCCTTTTTTAGGGGATACAATGAAACCCTGGTTATGGAAGGGGTGTGGTGGTCACTGGGGTGACGCAGCCTGCTTATTGGGGATATAGGCTATCTCGTTGCAACAAATCAAAATGTTGAGGACGAGTCATGTGGTCAAGTTACAAAAATCCTTTGGAGGGGCGAAATATATGACGAGCGTTAGTGAATCTACAAATATTTTTGTAGTTTCTACAAGCACAAAACTGACCTGGAGATTGTTTGAAAGGAGCCATAAATAATGTTGAAGTTAATATTTCTATCACAATTTATCGCATGTATAGTCGACATATTGCGATGATATTATTCATAATATATTACCAAATTTATGGTATCAAACATGTGCATGCTACCTACTCATGACGATCGCAGAACAATTGTTAATCGAATGCTTTAAAGATAAAATTTCTTCAAAATTGCGCTTATAAATACGTCAATTAATGAAGAAGCAAACAGCGTTTGCCTTTTCCTCAAAAAGAACTTGAGCAACTTGTCATCGCGTAATCCTTTATCCTTTTAGTCAAGATTTGCACTATGCGTGGTAGAAGCGAGGGGTAGAATATTGCTTTTGAACCCATTATATGCTTGAGGTAATAAGTAATCATTTCATAACATAGGGGGAAATTGTAAGTGAACACAGATTTTTTATCAATACTTGCTTCTATATTGCACTTATAGCCTTATAGGTCTGTTCAAAGTGAGGAATAAAACATAATGTTTGATTTACTCACATTTATGGGGGCAATGGTAGAATACGACGGTTCTAAGCCACTTGTCATCTGAAATTATTTTTGCGAGCGAAGCGAGCTCAACAAATTCAACAAAAATAAGAACAAGAGTACATATCTCACAGCAAGGTCTGCATTGTGCAATTACATACGAAACCAGAAACGGCGCATTCGGGGGGGGGGGAGGGCTGCCCCCGTATTTCGACTCCTTTTATGGGTCCCCTCGGACCCCTAAAAATGGGAGCCTTTAAGTTGCTGCCAGCGCTATCAGGAGGAGGAGACCGTAATTCGACCATTGGATGCCCCTCCCCCGTCCCTGAAGGATCGGCGTCCATGTGTCCACCCATCCATTATAAACTAATTTAATCATTGATGAAACATAACGGTCAAAATGGGCATACAATGAGCTATAATGAAACGGCAGTATCTTTAAGAACAAGGGTAAACATCTGATTTCGGCAAGAGTTCGATTTTGGTGCGAGCTAAACAAGCTACAATAATAAATTCCGTATTTTCTATTAGTCTAAGTTCCAATGTAGGTTAAGGTGGACACACTAATACCACGGTGGCAACAGATACATTAATTAAATGTCTGTTAATGTCATGATTGGCTGCTCCTGCCTATCGCAAGAACACAATGTCATAGTCAGTATCATGTTGTAATTGCTGAGACTTACTGAATAAGGATTTTTGGGCTTATTACAAAAAATTAGATCGAGTCTATTAGTAAGAAATGTATGGAAATGTATTACGAGCGAAGCGAGCTGTCATTTTTTATGTTCTCGACTTTGATGGCTACAGAGTCTAATTAAAATTATGTTCTACGATGCAAAGTATGAATGGACTGGAAGGGTGCCGAATTATTGAGGGGGACGGTGAACTGATTATTGGGGGGGGGGGACGAAGCCTTTCCAGTCCCCCAACCAAATTCGTCCCCTATGGATTGCCGCCCATGTAGTTTCCCCGCCCACTGACGTCAACATGCGCGGATTTTCGGGGGGGGGCGATCGGGGAGATCCCCCCCCCCCAAAGCGGGAAAAAAATTTGTTTTACTCAACTTAGCCAGAAACAACAGTCCTTTTTAATGCACTAGGAGGTTTTCACATCAGATCTTTGTTTTGGTA
>JAQFYQ010004184.1:0-10079 GCA_034694885.1 Buchholzia appendiculata | reverse complement strand
CCCAAGTTTGTTACCAGACAACACTCCCGGCGCGGATTCGAAACCGCAACCTCTGGGTTACGAGTCGAGCACGCTACTAATGAGCTATCTGGTCACAATAGTTACTCCTGCATTAATAATTCATATATCCGTAGCAACAACATAACGGCGCTGGGGGGGAGGGGAAAGGGGTTAAGCAGCAATTACTAGTTTTGAAACTATAAATAGAAAAATTCATTGGCAGCAGAGAAAGCAATATTTAACCAGAAATAGGGCGGTCCTATGCAAGCCTGACTTTTACAAGCAATATACCACAATCACGGCCCACAAGCATTAGTAAGTCATTACACCAAAAATAAGCAAAGCCTTTTACAAACTGCACTGCCTTCTAAGAGAATACACGCTATTTCAGACGATGCAGATACAAAAGCTAAACATTTCGTGCAATACATAATTATTAAATTTGTAATCATCCTTCTAACGGTGTAAAGTTGTGCTAATACAAAGCTAACAGCATGACAAAACAGAACAGAGTGTTTATTAAAAAAGTGTAAGATACACAAAGGGTGTCAGTCGCGCTCAAGATAAATGATGGTTAGGTCATCAAGTGCAAAGTGTACAGAGTTAAAACACTAAGAGCATTATCTGGTCCCACATCTCGCTAATAATAAGAAAAGCTGTTTAACCCACTAAAGCGTGATAAATCTATTTATCATCAAAACGTCTCAAATTCTCCACTTGTTCTCAGTGATGACTGACACATTGCAAGAGAGATTCTGTGCCGTGCATAACAGGGCAAATGAGATTGTCGGCGAAAGTACTTAAGGGTATCCGAAAAATCTTTAATTAATCCAAAATGGCAGAGGGAGGAGAACTGTGCTAAATTTCTAAATACCGTACTAGAATTAGATTGCAACACACCACCAGCTGATAACAGAAAATATTGCAGACAATGAAAATTCAAAGCAAATATGGCAACGACATGAAGCGACAACAGAAATAAGAAACAAACACAAATTGTTGCCCGTGAAACTTTTCTTAGTAGAGTAGGCTGGTTTGAAAGCACTCGACGATAGGGTGCTCTGACAACGTCTACGACTGAAGATGATGAGAAGGAAAGTACAGAACTAAGATTGAAATACACGTATTTAAGATTGAGAATTACATTCACTTTAAACGAATCACTGAATTATCGCTAAGATTCACATCAAAGCGAAATATTACCTCATCATTAGTAATAATAACGCAGAACAATTTCGTGCAAATCCCAAAAAATAAACATTCAATAGAAAAATTATTTAAACGCTTTATATGATGTTGCACTTCTTTTAATTGTTAAATGCATCGCAATATCGAATTCAACAAACCATGGCTTCCATCAAAAAATTTAAACAGACGGATCTACGGGTGGGTGAACTTGAAAAATACACACACAATTGTAAACATGGCATTCATTAATAGCCTCACTACAATCCAACACAAAAGAAATCAAAAGATCACTAAACTGAGATGAAAATCATGATCAGCTGCTTGCAGAGATTGTTAATATCCGTCACGCCACGTAAAATCAAAAACCTACACGGTCTGTGAAAGTTACAACTTTCAATTATAATAATACCATTTGTAAGCGAAGCGGCTTTATCCAGTGAGCGCATCACATGAGCGGCCGTCGAGTTACCACATGCAGGCCGCCACTTTCCAGGCAAGCGCCCAGATGGAAGAGAACATCCACCAGTGAATGTACGAGGAGAGTAGAAACAATGAGTTGAGTGTTAGGCACCACATCAAATTGAACGAGAGCGGTCGCAGAGCCGTAGGATCTTCGCCCGCAGAAGATGTCACCGGAGTCGACTGGGAATTCCTCGAAGTCATCATTTCGCACGTCATCGGTCGCATGACGTGGTCCGGTCCGGACGGGAATCGTCCCGTCTTGTAGTACGTATCCAACATCTGATCTTTCTCCGCCCACCTCTCGTACACCCAGTGGAGCAACCCGTCGGAGGTCCTCGGCAGCTCGCTGATCGGGTAGCACCGGTAGTGAATGATCGTTTGGCAAGGCGGTCGATTGCCAAAGAAGATATTGAGAACATCCAGCGGCCGACCTTCTGGGTACGCGATCGTAGCATCGATGAACCATTCCAAGCGTTTGTCCGCTCCACGCACTGAATCACCTAGCCAGATCAGAACACTATAGATTCTACTTGGTCATAACAACATGTCAATTAATGATCTTATCAAAAATATTAAGAGATCAAAGAGATTCAATGATTCAATGATCTTCGAATAAGCTCACTAGTGATTTTTTAATAACAGGCATCGACGTCCATCTCCTCCATCTGCCATCCAATCACAAAATATAAAGCACAAAACTCTGCATATACAACGTGTTCAATAAAAATCCAACCCGAATGTAATTTTATCATAACTTTGGCAATATTTAACCGATATTCGTAAAATTTGATACTGAGATAGAAAAATAAATCGCCTTCTGTTGTTATAAAATCTGGAACACCCACTAGGCTAATGTGACGTCATAATTTGTTGACAAATGATGACGTCATAAAACAGCCTAGCACACAGACTGTTATTCTGCGCCTCAGCTGTTTCTTATAAGACGGCGTTCAACGATGAAGTTAAAAACAATATTAAATGCTTACGTACAATTGTAAATTACTCCGCAAATTGCTTACTAAAGGAATTTTCTGAAAAGTGCTGGTCGTTTGAACAATTAAAATATTTTATTCGTAAGCTAGACGCCACGTGAGCGTGGAGCGTCGAGCTGATAGCGGAAGACCTCGCACTGCGAGGACTGCAGCTGTTAATGGTGAGAACATTGAAGCCCTGATTTGAGTCAAGAGGATAAACTTCAAACCCATCAAAAATAGACAAATAGCAAGACAGATGAACATATCAACTGGTTCCGTCGACAATTTGTTACAAGTGATTTACGCCTGAATCACACCTGATTTACGTCTGGATCAGCGCGTTATTGATACGTTATCAAGCAGGTAACGTATCAGATTTCGCGCGTGCATTAACGCGAGAGGAGGACACTTTGAACATAAACTATAATTCCAATTGTCAACCCAATTTATTGACCAACAATAATTTCAAATTTTACAAAAAATTGATTGATATTTGACGAAGTTATGATAAAATTACAATAGGGTTGGATTTTTATTGAACACGGTGTAGTATATACCTATATGTTAATGCCATAAAACATTTCAAATACTATATACAATTCTGAAAGACAGTAAATGTCAAATCTAATATTATTTTTTATCTAGGCTACATCAATCCTGTTAACAATGTTATCAACTACAATAACAGTCATAAAGCCATGCTGACCCGTAGTATGTCCCGATGCAGTTGCGGCCGTTCCGACAGCATCGCTAGATGGCGCCAGCGTGTCAATGACAGTCTGCATGGCACCAATGCGAGGTAGCGTGACGTGCTGTAGCACAGGATACCCGTGCTTTCGACCATACCTGAAGCAGAAATGTCGCATACGCTATAGCTAACTAAAACAGAAGCAAATACATAATTAAATAATAATAAAAATGAAAAAGAAACTTGATTGTGAATACCAATCACAAGACTAACAAAAAATCAAATAATATCTGAACAATATAACACAATAGAAATAACAATCAAGATCAAAAACCAAAACAGTCTTGCTATTCACATTCCATTATTGACATTAATGAGAAAAAATCTAACATAATAAGCTCTGATCATTATATTGAAACTAATACTAGTTTTAGCGTCGTTAGTTAACATTAGTGTTAGTTAACACTAGTGTCGTTAGATAACGACCATATAGACAGACATCATTCTAACACGTACTAATATTGATACAAGTACTAACTCTTGACTTGTTGCACGTCGCTTGTGCAGGAAACCTCCCTCGGGAAACACCATGGTGCACGTTCTATCCCTCGCCAGGTACACGTCCTCCAGATGGCACTTCAGCTCAGTCAGCTGATCCTTCCTTGTGTCACGACCCTGGAGGACAGTCGCAAAAACACTCAATGTTAAATCACGCAACCGTTAGGTCAGCGGGGACACTAAAAGAGTAATTATAAATACTGTGAGGCGAACTGATTACATTTCACTCAGAAATTTAAAGCTATGACAAGAAGATGGAAATAGAAAGCAATTTAGCAAGCAAGATGCATGCATTTCCTGATACCAATAGTCTCTCTGTTCATATTGTCGGGAACACGGAGGAACATGGCGGATCAATCACACAGCATCACCACCATTGGGCCAATCTTAGTGATGTAGAACTCAATACAAATTAAACCATGACAAAGCTACACGTGCTGAAAAAGAATCTGTCGAAAATCTTTTCAAAGAAATCAATAAACAAATACTGTCCTGCTGCTGGTAAATAACAAAGACATTAAACTGCAATAAAATGTTTCATCTCAAAAAAATCATCCAAGTGCTGCAGATACATAGTATATCCAAAGTTCATCTCACTAGCCAAGCACATTGAACTCAACTGTGTATGTCAACAAGAATGCAGCTTCTTCTACAATGGCTCAATGAATATACAATTATACATGATGCATTAATTAAATAGAAACAAAGAATCATATATCAGATGCCTACAGAAGATATAAGAGTGAAAGATGACACAAGTGTAGCCATACATCTACCTGTCGAATAAAGAAAATACATCTCTACGATATATCTACCTGTCTAATAAAGAAAATACATCTCTACAATACCTGTCGAATAAAGAAGTCTCCATGAAAGGAGGAGATCCACCCGAAGTGCGTGAACCTAAAGATGACGTCCATGATCCAGAAGAGTCTCTGTCCGACGGGATGCTTCTTGGCGTCCGACATCAGTGACATGACGATCGGTACGTCGGCCGTCGACTGATGATTGGCCACGAACAGACAGTGTCGCTTCGACATGATTGGCGCGACGTCGTCACCGGACTCTACAACTAAACGCGCGGAGCACGATATGAGACATGACATGCAGCAACAGACTACATAAATTAACATATGATGCAAATCATTATTTGTGCAACAAACAGTACAAATGAACAAAACATACACAAAGTGGTAGGTGCATCATCATCATCCTCCTCCTAATCATCATCATCAACACTTTACGTCATTTTTTCTTGTCAGAAAGGTTTAGAATTCTCCAACAATGGAAATTTTCTCTCTCTCTCCACAGGTCACGATCAAATATGTCCATCCTCAGCACTCAAGTTCAATTTCTCCACATCTGATCGCACACACTCCATCCAAGTCTTTCTACTCTTGCATTGCCTTTTCGCAATTCCACATCCAGAAACTGGCATGGCTTTACCCAATCTCTATCCTCGCTTCTTGTCACATGTCCAAACCATCTCAACCTGTCATGCCTGGCAACATCACACATACTACAGATACCCAACCTTTCACATAGCTCATTAGTTGCCAGAATATCTTAACAAGAGACCCTGCAAACCGACCTCACCATCATGTTCTCTGTTCTCTCCAAACGCCTCACATCTGCGACCTTGACAGACCGAGTTTCGCTTTCATAGTTCATTACACTCTGGTCACCTGCTTTCTGTAAATGTTTCCTTTTAGCTTGAGCATGGCATCACTAACAGCGAGGATAGGCACGAGATCTCTGCACTTAGACCAAGCACATCTCATCCTGATTCTAGCAGCGTGTCCCGCACCACCCCTAGCACCAATTGTATCATACAAGCAACAACATTGATCCACACACTCAAACTCAATGTTATCATACAATCTTAGGCATTCCTTGAAATGAGTATTACATGCAGCAACTTTCCAACTTTCTAACCGCTACATTTGAAACCCGTGTTGTTCCTCAACATAGCATTGATTCATCCGTATTGTTTGTGATAAAGTGGCAAACAGCACAAATCAACACAAGGTGCGCCGAAGTGATCGGTGCAACAGGTAGTACAACTGAATACACGGTGCAAAAATTGATAGGTGCAACAGATAGTACAACTGAATACATGGTGCACGAAGTGATAGGTGCAGTAGAAAGTACTTACTGAATATATTGTGCACAAAGTGATCGGCGCAACAGATAGTACAACTGAATACACGGTGCACAAAGTGATAGGTGCAACAAACTTCTTGATGAAAGCTCAGTAGGAAGAGCTTATCAGCTTCACTATATCATTTTAGATATCAGTAAAAATACTTAATTTGGCCAGTAGCCTTGTATGGCTGTGAGACATGGACCTTGAGAAAGTCCGAGAAGGAAAAGTCCGAGTTGAAAGCATTTGAAATGTGATTATGGAGAAGAGTGGAAAGAGTAAGTTGGCAAGACAAAAAAACTAATGAACAAGTGCTACATGATGTGGGAGAAGAAAGAAGTATGGTGCAAACAATCATAAAGAGAAAGAAAAACTGGATTGGACATGTGTTGAGGGGCGAGGGATTGATGAAAGATGTGATAGAAGGCGGAATTGAGGGAAAGAGAGGATCAGGAAGACCGAGGCAAAGTATGCTTCATGAACTGATGGAGGACAAGGAGGGATCATATGTGCAAATGAAAAGGAAAGCGGAGGACCGCTAATTGTGGAGGAAATGGATACCAGGAACCTGCCTTCCGGCAGAGCACTAATGATGATGACGATGATGATCAGTAAAAAAGGCCTATCTTTGATACAGTATAATTTCTGCTAGCCCTAAAATCCTCCGTGTTCATAATTTTAATATTAAATTATTTAAATAATTTAATATTAAAATTATGAACACGGAGGAATAAGTATAATTAGCCTATAAACAATCTATGTATATTTTGCATTGTTGACAATTTCTTATTTGACTAACCTTGACAAAGCTTCAAAGAATATGATCAATAGTTCTGATCATTTTGAAGTAGGCCTACACAATTGTAAAACAGAAAAGACCAGTGAAGAGCAACATTTTAACCTGACATAGGAGACGATGGTAAAAGAAAGCCACTGAGACCAATCAGATAAAAGAGAAAGGACCTACTTGAGTATCCTGCCGACCAAATCCAGTGAGCGACGAAATGTTCCAGCCAACAGAATGGAACCTGCTCCACACGCTGGTACACCGTCGGAGCGATCCACCTCAGCGGCAGCAGCAGATAGCACCAGATTATGTACGTAGGTATCACCCACAGATTGTTTACCATGATGGCCGCGGTACGCAGGACTGCCACCAAGTAAACTTTGAGCTTGCTCCTTCCGTCAGCCTCTCCTGGAGTATCTCTGCCCGTCGAGTTATCAACGACAGGATCAACCGCCGGACGGCCGGAGGAGTCCTCGTCGACGTTACTCGTCGCATCCGATGACATACTGTCAACCTTGCCATCTACAACATTTCCGTCACTGCTTCGTGTATCACTACCAGCATGTTGACCAGGCATTGCTCCGTTTTGCTGAAGCGTACTCAAGTTGTCATCTTCCGCTGACACATTAATGTCACTCTGCTTCACTTGGCTTCTTAGCGTTTCCGTGGCAACTTCGTCTTGACTCGAGTCAGCGGTGTCATCGACCGTTTGATTCAAAACGGAATTATCGCTTATTGAATCTCTGCCAGCTGACTGCACTGTGACGTCTTTATCCATAAATTCGCAAATTCACACCGGATAAATCTCACAGAAAAAGCGACAGAGAAAGAGAGAAAGAGATTCCTGATGGACTATGCACAGTCACACCTAAACACACAGAGATCCTTCCTTGCTTGATTATATCTAAAACATATAAAAAACGTAAGCACACAATAGAAAACAATTAGAGCAAAAATTAATACCTTAGTAATATAGACATGTTGATAAATGATGATTATGACAGTGCACTGTCCGAAGACAGGTCCTGGCGATGGTTATATGTCTTGCGTATTACTATGCTTGACTGAACCACCAACCATGCACAAGGCTGGTGAGTACGGGTGGGCGGCCAAAGGTCCTTCCCGTTGATAAATACATACAGATAAAATTCTTGGTTATCCTATAGGGCCTACTTTAGTACACTGCATGTGAAACTGTTACCACGGGTTACGGTCAGGGTTTGGGTTACGGTTACGGTAAGGGTTAGGATTTGACATATACATAAGTATGTGTAATATTATCAATTAAGATATGGACACAGAGGCTTGTCTACATCCATAACGAACATTAAAACATAATATTTTGCCAGCTCTAAATTTTAAATTAACAACTTTTTTTAATATTCATTTTTACCATGTAGGCCTACCTGTTGAAATTTTCTGCTGTGTAAAATAGTGAAGGAGAACCAAATTCTCCAAGAAATCGGCAGACATTTTGAGTTAAGCAGACAATCAGGATGACAGCTTCTTTAAATAACTAAATAATCAATGCCATCTAGTGGTTTTCCTAATGAAAGGGTCATTTGCCACCCCCCCCGATCACTTGCCCCTAAGGGTAGGTCATCAGATACCGTCTACAATATTTGCCTCCTCGGTCAAAACCTTCAACTCATCATCGTCATTATTATCGTCATTATTATCGTCATTGTTACCATTGAGAATTATCATTTTCATCACCATGTCGTCATTTTTGTCAATGTCCTCGTTACTTTTAGCTCCAAAATTAATAATGTAATTTGATGATAATGACGCTGATGATGATGAAGATAATAAAATTAATGTAGTGTGATAATGATTATGGACGGGAGTTGATTCTTCTGGGAGTAGGTGACCGGGGGGATGTCCTGTCCGGGTGGGGGGGAGGAAATGACCAGGGGGCTAATGACCTGGGGGCTGACGGTCGGGGGGCAAGTGACCCGGGGGGGCGGGGGGTAATGACTTAGCTTCGGTTTTTCTTCACTATTCAAAATACAACGCGGCAGTGCGTCGCAGTGATCAAATCGTACAGCTAATTAGTAACGTCCAATTATAGAAGTTTAGATTCTTAATTTTAAGACTCTCATTCGAAAGACCATTTTTTCATAATTTTTCTTCAACACGTAACCATCCCTGTTGATTTTTTCCCATTAGTGTACTAAAGTATAGGAGAACAAAATAATCAGCTGCCTATTTGCACTAGAAAAATTAATTTCAAATTTAATAATTTTAGCATTATAGTCACGGCAACGCTTTCACATATTTGAATTGAACACTGACATTCCCTTGTAACAAATACTCCTTTCATGCAGGCCCTAATTTAACACGTCATAAATTATAATCATATTAGTCTTACGTAATCGTAGACTAATGCAGTTGACTTCAAAGTCACAACAAAATGACTCACGTCCACAATGACAAATCTAAAATTGTTCTCAGATTATCTTGTATAAACAGTCCAGCTATTTTGTGCTCTGTTCTACAAACATCAACAAAGCAAGAAAAATCTAATCTAAATAAAATAAATGAAAATAAAAGTAAAGAATACATTACTCCTTCACACGTCGCTAAATATCGCCTAAGTTCAATTTTATATGTATTTCTGCCTGGTATTTCTGACCTTTCGCCAATTCTCACACAAACTCCTTTTGTCTCTAAAATGGGCAATGAGTAGAGTTTAATTATATTTGTTTTTTTACGTGGCTTCCATATTTATTAGATCATTGCAATATAATATTGCGATATTGCCAATTTTAAGATTTATTTGATTGTCATATTAAAAACACTTAAATATTGTAATTGGACTTTTAAATTGGTACCTCAGTGATGTTTAATATCGACTAAAATTAAAACCAACAACAACAACAACTGAAACTCGTTTTCTTCTTTCGTCAACTTGAGTAAATAGTTTCAAGAATAATCTAGAAAAATTTTGGCTCCAGAATGATTATGTACTATGATTATGAAGCTAAATTTACCGGAATGATTAATTAAGTATTTTGTGTGTTTATCACGGATTGAACCATTGTATTACTCATTTAAGCTGGCGCATGTGCGTCCGCACTATGACTTAAGAAAATATTCATTTTGTTCGAGGGTTGTTGGTCGGTGGAATTCTCTGCCAGATGCTGTTGCAACCTCTTCATCTGTTAACAGTTTTAAAAATAATCTAGATAACTTTTGGGCAAACCTATGTATTTCGATTATAAATGTCTATTAACCGGAATGATTGAATATAAAAAATGACACAATTATTAATGTATT
>JAQFYQ010004183.1:0-10080 GCA_034694885.1 Buchholzia appendiculata | reverse complement strand
TTAAACATCTGTGCATACAGCAGCAGCTTAGACAAACCCAGTGAAGGAACAAGTTTCATCTGCAAACTCGTCATATATAGGACACGATTAATGGCAGCTTTTCAATATCGAAACACGATGAAAATATGGCTATATGCACATCACGAATAATATAGATAACTCGATAATTTCAAAAGAGGTACATAGTTTAAATATGTAGACACCAACCTGCAATAAAATTCACAATATCTGTGATTTGAGCAAAGAGAAGACATCAACTCATAAGTAGGAAACAAGCTGTACACCATGAATGAACACATTGTACACCATGAATGAACACGTTGTACACAACAAACAAAGTCAAGGCATTAACTCACATGTAGGAAACAAGTTGTACACAATGTTCCACCATTGTGGTGCTCAGGTGAAACGGTAAACTTGGCAGAGACTGTTCGGCCAAATGTAACAGAGCCATCGATTCTTTCTCGTTCTAAACCAAACAACACATGTTCTTTAACTCGATTCAAAAACTGTGCACAACGTTTATAACGGTAACCACAACCTACAAGTCACCTTGATTATCAAGCACAGAACTTGTATTTAAGATGTCCTCAACATCTGGCTGATCTTCCTACTGACAATTACATTATTGTTGTAGGCCAAGTTGCACAGATATTGTGTACACTGCATGGGATAGGGTTAAGATAGGGTTAGGGTTATAAGTCGGGTTTTGGTTAGAATCTTGGTAAGGATAGAACATTTTACTGTCCTCAAATTCTAAAATTTCAAACATTTTTTTCATGAATTTTTTTAAACACGTACAACCTTTTTACTACCTGTTGTTTTTTTCCCCATTAGTGTACTAAAGTGAAGGAGAACCCCATAAATCATTACACTAGTTACACGCTGCTGCAGATTCGTAATAACATCGAAGTTGCAGCTACAGGTTACAGTGATAACAGAGTTGCTTCATTATTATACTCACCAAGCGTTGATAATAATTAAATTCGTTGCTTTGCTAACTGGTTGATATACAAGCTGTCAAAAAATTAAAGTACAACTCTTGACACACAACTACTATTTGTTAATGATAACACAAATATAAATAAAAATAACACAAAATATTGCTTAACAATGTAATAGAAATCACAGAAGTTGCAGAACAGCTACAAATTACATATTTGCACAGTGTAAGTGCACGTACAAGGTCCTGGAAGTCGGTAATGAAAGTGCACGTGTCGGTGAGTGACGCACACATGTCCTGTATGTGGTAATAGAGAGTGCAGCCTTCAGCGTCCAGGTTAACGGCATAGTTCAACGCTTTGTTGCACAACTGAGGAAAGCTGTACGACAAGCTTCTGTCTTGGTAAATAGCATAGAGTATGGATGCAACTTCCTTAGGTAGGGCTACCGGAGCCTGAAACACAACACACACAATAGTGGCATCTATATTACAGGCATCAACCAAGCTACCAAGTTTGCCTATTTGGAAAGCACATAAAAGTTCGTTAATGTAAATATCACTTTCTACTTAGATTCAATAATCATACAATGAAACTACTGGTATCCATTTCCTTTTCAAATGAAAAGGAAAGCGGAGGACCGTGAGTTTTGGAGGAAATGGATACCAGGGAACTGCCTTCCGGCAGAGTACTAATGATGATGATGATGACATTGAAAATACTTCTACCAGGCACATTAAAAGCTGATTGTGTTTTTCTTCATTCTCATTTTTATGCAATGCACATTTTCCCCCCAAAAAACTTCCTATAATCACAACTGATCATTATTATGATTAGTGAATGGAGAAAAATACAGTTGTTGTGCTATTTTAAACTATATTGACAAACAAAGTAACAAATATCCTGGAATTGAACAGAGCTTAAAAATTATTTTCAGCCGTGTTGTAAAACAAAATACAAGATGCTCTGAAAACAACACTGAATTTCATCGAATAAACAAAACCAGATAAAGCCCCGGTAGAATAATCAAGCAGCTTCTGTGCAATAACATTTCTAGCAAAATAAATGTAAAGGCTATATCATTATTCACCATCATCATCAACTATCATCATCATCTTTTATAATTATTATTCATCATCAACGTCATCAGAATTTGCCGCATGCGCAAACGATGTAATTGGTTCTATTGCAGTGTTACCTTGTCAACGGGCACAACAGCCTCGAGCAAGTCGACCGTGAAGACAGCCAGTCCCAGGAAGACAACACGATGCTGACTGCGTCTGGTGTCCGAGAGACTCAAACTCAGGTTGCTATGGTGATGAAAGAACATGACATCACCAAGAATCTCGAGAATGTCATGAAACTTGTCAGCCTGCAAGTCAAATGAATTTCAAAATCATTTATTGTTTCAGCTGAGCTAGCACAAAACGTTTACAATTATTATTGTGCTAAATTTTCACATTTTGTATTTCTACAACATCTGCCACAAAATTTCTATAGTTCTCTGTTTCTACAAACTTGACATGTAATTCATAAGATCATAAAAAATTAAAGTAAGTTACAGTATAAACTGGTTAAAACTCCTACATCACTTCTGCACTCGTGATCCCAGAAGAATTTAGACCATTCCAACAACAGCATGAAGTGATAGATGCATGAATACCGATTGAACGTCATGACATGGAGAATGTCATGACAAAGTTGAAGCAATGTGAAAATGTATGAAAACAGAAATCCTGGGGTCTTGTGGAGATAAATAAAATGCAACATACTAATATCAAACCACATATAAGGCAGAATATGCTGCTTGCAGAGCACATTCAATAATGATGAGACTGCCATGAATTCAAAAGTATTGCATTTCTCTCTGCATATACAATAACAATTAAACATGTTATAATTAGTGTGATTTGTTTTGCAACTTAAACTATTGTTTTGGTAAAATTAACTAATAAAGTAAAAATCATGAAAAACAAAACAAGAAATAACTAGCACATGCCAACTGCATTAAAAGACATATTAACAAATGTTACCAGAACTCGAGCAGGAAAACTTTCGTCCGCCCAGACGAGATCGACGGAGAGCGAAAGTCTGAGTAGAGCAACGATCTGTCTGGTCAGTTGTAAGCTGCAGACCGTCAACTGTTCGCTCACTGTCTTCAGACACGGCAGCAGCCTCTCGAGCAAGCTCGTGCAGAACTCGACGACTGTCCACTGAGCGAACTGAAGCGAGCAGATGTCCTCGAGATCTGTCTGCTCAATCATATCAGCGAAACCTCTCGGAAACTGTGCGAAGCTTCTGAAGCAAACAATAACGATCAACTATGGATCAATGCATTTCATGATTAGGGTATTACTTATTAAGGCATACGTTTATACAATCAAATATAAGATTGAACTAATCTGACAAGATCAGACAAACTAGATTACAAACCATGATCCAGAGAAAATCAAAATAGGTGCACAAGAAAAATTTTTAAATGAATTCCGCCACCACATTGTTATCATACTTAATTATGTCCAATAATAAAATGAAGACATTACACACACATGCATACACCAGTCAACGTTTGCAGTCAGTCAATGTTTACCTCCCAGACAGCATGACTGTATTATTTACAAAAAAGCATACAAGCTCTGAACAGTTGAGTCTTGTCTACTTGGGTGAAGATCAGGGGCACCTAGGCTGATTACGGGCGTGTAGCCTCAAACTTTCCGACTGACTACAAAAATGTATCCCAGTGAACAGATGCACAAGATTATTTACAATTGAAACACCATGAACTAAACTTGCATAACATTCTACAATATAATAAATTACATTTCATGCAAGAAACAGCGGAAAGCAACAAAGGCACAAACGGTGATGACGTTGAGCTTGAGTCGATGTCCTGTCCGTCACCACGATGACGCGCCTCACCGCGGCCGACAAATGAGGACTGAGTGTCGTTGGAACTGTACGACCGATGACTGGCCAGACTCGGCGACGAAGGTGTTGCCGACCCAGACAATAAATAATCTACACAAACAAAATTATCATTACCTAACAATACATGAAATAATAAATAGTATATGTTGGTAAACTAAAATATGACAATGCTCATCATCACTCCAAATAATATTCTTCTAAATCGATCAGCATTTGTCATAATCAGATTCAGCATAGTAGATCAATATCATACATAGAATACTTTCATATTTATATATCAGTATCAAAGGATGTCAAAAGCGCGTGTAGGAATACATAGACTCATATTTATGATAATGATGATGATGAGCTCAGCCGTTACCTTAGTCACAGACATAAATAACAGATATCAACAACAACGAGTACCATGTTTAGATGAGAAGAGTGCTGGGTCCTGATAGAACAGAATCCTGGCAGCAAGGCTCTGCGAGAGATCAGTGAGTGTTGAGACGGCTCTGATCAGTACGCGATCATTCTCCGACCCACTGATAGTTAGCAATGTCAGCAAACTCTGTAACATAAACCTATCGTTTAATTCAGGGTCATATTTACATATAAGGAGCTAAACACGCAAATAATACCATATATAAATAAATGCTAATAGTGGTTATATGCAGGGTATATTTAACACAACTATGTTTCACTGAAAATGGAGCCAATGAAAGTGAGCAACAAAAAGAAAAACTACATTTCAATCACAAGCACAAAAGACTCAAATTATTACAATTTCCTCCGCTAACACAGAACGACTTGCTAACCTGAACGATCTTTGGACGCTGAAGAAAAACTTCTGCGGGAAAGTCCTGAAATACGACGTCCGTTAAGAACTCACAGACGCTGAGAACAAGACTGATGTCCTTGCTTCGCACTGAACTGAACATACAAATAAATAATAACAAATCAGAACAAAACAACAACAAACTTATCCAATCAACACACCTGAAATAGCAATAAATCTGAGCAATCAACACACCTGAAACAACAATAAATCTGAGCAATCAACACACCTGAAACAACAATAATTCCAAGCAATCAACTCACCTGAAACAACAATAAATCTAAGCAATCAACTCACCTGAAACAGCAATAAATCTGAGCAATCAACACACCTGAAACAACAATAAATCCAAGCAATCAACACACCCGAAACAACAATAAATCTAGAAAAATAAATCTAAGAAATCAACACCTTTGAAACAATAGTAAATCTGCAGATCCATTTGAAAAAGAACATGATTATCAGCTACAAAGAGAGGCAAAACAGGTACTTCCATAAATGAACTGTTGAAACCTGACTTGCATAAAAAATATACATTGACAGCTGTAGTAATAGATAATATACATACTCATCGGTTGAGGAGAGAATGTGTCGGTCGGTGGGAGTCAGAGAGACCCACGGAAATGTTGTAAACTTGAAGCACTTGGCAGCAACTGTTACAACAACATTCAAAGATCTTAGTCTTTCAAAGAAAAAAAAACTACAAGCTCAATAATCATGTCATACTTGTACTAAACTTGTACTGCATTGATCAGAATTTCTACTCCCCGCTAAACAGCTTTTTGCACAGAACATGGACTGAGCAAGTCCTTCCTTAATCGATGGGACCTGATCTATAGTGACTAGTGTGAGTGCGGTGAATATCAACGATGTCGCACACGTTGATTTCTTGCCTACAGACCAGATTTCAGGGAGCTGACTATGTTGCTATTGAAGGCTGACTTCATATTAAATAAAACACACATGAAAACAGCAACTGCATACATCAACAGCAATACATCAGCATGGAGTGCTATTCGTTCAACTTCATTGAGCTTCGTGTTGTTTTTGCATGTTAGAATTAAATAATGAAACGCCATATAGAAATGATTTCATTCATCAAAGCTACAAAAAAGATGCGACCGGCTATGATTCAACTCTATCGTTCCTGATCTAATGAAGCAAAAGATTTACAGTCGAATGCCTTTCCTGATGGCAAAGGTCAGACCAGGTCTCACATACATCCATTCAGGTGGAAGAACAAGTGCTTTTTAAAATAAAATTCTAATTCTCGTTCTAACAAAAACATTATCAACTATAACTTTGAACAAACAACATTGGGCAAAACTACCTGACTCTCTCTGAGATGAATTCAAATCAGTCTGTTTGAGGGCATGATCGTGCGGAGTTACAAAATACCCGACTGATTCGTCTGAAGGACTCGCAATCCTGCCAATCCGACTTGCTGCATCAGATACCGAAAGACCAGCAGACTGCAGGTAGCTGAAATCCGATGACTGTAACAACTCCATCGGAATGCTATCACTGTTGTCTGTAAGAAAAAATATATTATACTAGTGTACATGGCAAAGCACTTGCTTTTATAAATACAAACAATCACATCGTTATAATACGAAATATCTCCTGTGAAGAATATAACAATGCATGCAACTTTCTTGTATTAATGAGTGTGCAGCATTTTATTATCCAACAATCTACCTCCAGCAAGCTGTCGTGCAGCTTTTGCTATCATTAAATTTTGAATACAAGCAGCTAATTCAACTTTAAATCCTTCAAATCTAAAAAGCAACATTGTGCAAAAGTCTTTAAATTAAAATCACAACAAGGTCAGCAATCTCTAAATGCATTCACTATAAAATTGTTGGTCCTACACAGTGGCATTAATTATCTTGTACAAAGCCTAAAGGACAATTAGTCTCAATGAAGTGCAAAGATAAAATAAAGCCAAGTCAATAAAATAATAGACACCTCATAGCCTCAGTCTTTCAATGTATAAAAAATAACTAGACATTAGTAATCATCATAAAGTCATTAGTTTAAATTAAACATAGGCTCAAATAAAGACTCAATTTTTTTTAATAAGATCTGAGATTGTGTTCAACATTACTAATGAACTGCCAAGAGTTTCTGGAGAGACTCCAGAACTTGCCTAAAGCAGTTGACGTGCAGCACGTGTGCGGCTGGTAGATGCACTCAGCTTGGTGCGCTTCAACGTGCTGGGAAGGAAGATGAAACAGCTGATCAAGTATGGAATCGATCGTCCTCTGTTTCGAAGAGTCGACGCTCAGTCTTAGCTGCGTCAGAAAGTTGACAGCACCGATGTCCAGGTAAATCTTCGCAGCCGACGAGCTCTATAATCACATACAGCCATGCACAGTAAACACAAACACAAACACAAGTCTACAATCATAGATCTTTCTTCTAGACACTAATGTCATAGATTCTAACCTACTACACAATTTCGCAACTGAATCGGTTCTTTTCATCTGCTCTTGCAAGATCAAACTGTCATCCCTCTCCTGTAATTTCCTTATTCCAAGAATTTCTTGAGCAGTCTTATTTATATAATAAACTGAATATCAAATCATTTATAACAAGTTAATTACTTATTCGCTGTCAAAGACTTTTCAAATTACATGCAGCTAACAAATAGGCCTACCTTCACCTAACTAAAATGTTACATTAATCTAAGTACCGGTATCATAACATTAGCAAGGCATTGTATAAGTCCAAGTATCTTTACCTTAGTAAGGCGTTGTATGAGTCCAAGTACAGCTTCTTGCATCGGGCTAGATGGAAAGTTAAACCACTCAAGGAGACGGATATGGAGATGCTTCTCTTGAACCAAGTCGGCATCACACAGCAAATTGTATTCCAACTTGGAGAGGACATTCTGCAGAGCACGTACCCGTATCTCCTCAACGCTGTGACCTGATAATTCACAGCAGGATAACAGTCAAACGTTAATTGTCCATCAACATCAAGCCTAAATGCATTAATTTGAATTTCTATAGTCCAATATAAATAATTTGAATGTTGCTTAAACATGAAAACTAAAGAACATTTTAAAAGTAACCCTGAATCAAAATCACGCTGGCCTAATTAAACAATTTCAATTTGCACAATCTTTACAATAACTGAGATACTTTTTCAATTGCTGATTGTCATGCCATGATTGAAGACAAAAAGATAAAAAGACATAGGCCTAGATCTGCAGAGATATAGTTGAAAATTCATAGCAGTCAACCTTCCTTAAGAAGTCAAAACATGATGGTGATGATAATAATGACGCTGAAGATCGCAATTATAATCACAATGATGGCCATGGAATAACACTGATTTATTCCTATATATATCAGCTTAGAATACCTAAACCTTTACATATCATTTCTGCACACAAAAAAATGCATTAAAAGTATTTAATATCCATAATAATTACAAATAAAAGAATTGATAGCATTCATGGTAGGCCTAATGCTCTATAATGCATCAACTAAGATGAAACCACTTCTCAAAACACATGTGTTATTTGCTATACAATTATCAAACATGACTTAACACATCTAGACAATCAACTAAAACTGCATTAGCACAAGTTCTGAATGAGTAGCCTGATGGATCGTACCTGGTCTAAATTCTAATACTGAAAGATGTGCAAATAGAAATCATGCATAGGGACAGAACTCAAACTAGAATCAAAATATTACAATATATATTAAAATATCGCATCAAATAAAATCAAAATAAATATAATCACAATTTAAAATAAATAAATATACAATAAATATAATCACAATTTATCACTTACCGAGTTTTGTAAAAATCTGCTGAATGTTTGGTTCCCTTTTCTTATCGCTTGACATTTTCAATAAAGCTTAGACAGCATTCGTATATTTTATGAATTCCAGTTACAAACGCTGAAAATTCACAAACACAAGTTCAAACTAATAATCAAGTCAAAAAAGTTAATAAAAATTGTTTTGCACACACTTAAAATTACTTCAATGAGGAAAAAATTACTTCACATAACGCACAAAATGAGCTTATGTAGTTCATTGTGCATTAAATGGGTGCCTATAATAACCGATATAACCCAAAATAATCCAAAATAACCCAAAATAATCCAAAATAACCAAAAGTAATTAGAAATAACAATAAATAATTTGACATAATTCGAAATAATCAGAAATAGATCTATATAATCAGAAGTAATCCGACAAAAATCAAAAATTACCAAAATTGATCCGAAATAATTCGAAATAATCTGAGCGATATAAAAAACCGAAATAATCCGAAATAACCCGAAATAATTATTTCAGATTATTTCGGATCATTTCGGGTCAACATAATCTTTCAGATTACTTCAAATTAATTCGAATTAATTTGAGTTATTTTTTATTTATTTATGATTATTTCGGTATATTTCGTATTATTTCCGATCATTTCTAGCTATTTCGTATTATTTCGGATTATTTATAGTTATTTCGGATTATTTCGGGTTATTTCGGATTATTTCGGTAAATATAGACACCGAATTTCTTGCAAGATTCTCTTTCTAGTTTTGTCATATCGTGAGTAATTGAAATTTTGCGAAATTTATCGGAAGCATTCTTGAGCTTGTTTAATGATTCCATTATAGCGTGCTTTGTCTCTAAGATGAACCAGCAAAGGTCTTTCAACACTACCCTTCTTGCCAAGTCTAAAGCACCTTGTAATGTCGCTTTCATTGGCTCCAGTTTTCAAGACGTCACGAAACAGCTCCAAGCAGTACTTCTTATCTTGGATAAGAAGCTCTTCACGATTATCAATCTCTGGAATTCTGTATAAAATTATATTTTGAGTTCTTGACTCTCTGTCCTTTTCCTCTAAAGCTTTAACCTTAGTATCTTCAATAGTCTTTTGTACTTCTGTCAAATTGACAGCTACTTGTTCCATAATTTTCTTAACATGCCTGTCAACTACTTCAGACCAAAGTGGTTCTTGTTCCTTGGTTTTAATAGACACGGCATCGTTTATTTTCTTTTCAACAAATTTAGTCAGTTCAGAATCATCCATCTTTGTTTGGGAATCTTGAACCGTTTTCATTCCCATCAAAGTTGTAGCATGACATTCCTGGACCAGTTTCATATCCGATACTTTCTTTTCAAGCGCTGACAACTCCTTCTTAAGATCTTTGAAACTGCTCTCATGCTGCTCTTTGATAGCCACAAGATCCTTATTTAGCAGATCCTTAGCACTTTAGTTAGTGCCTCTAGCTTTTCTTGTTTAACTTTAAGCGAGTGCAAAGCTTTACCCGTATTAAGAGTACTTCCTTCACAACCTGGACAAAACCAGTGAAGGATTTTCAGTTCCTTTCTTAATAAGTTTATATTGCTCACTGGTTATGTTGACACA
>JAQFYQ010004182.1:0-10082 GCA_034694885.1 Buchholzia appendiculata | reverse complement strand
GTAAATAACAGTCGTCGATTGGTCCTTAGCTCAGACTAGTGACCAATCAGGACAAAGTTCCTAAAAAGTGGGATGGGTACAGTTTCCAGCTTCTTTCCGTAGGTTCTTCTTCTTGTTACTATACCTTCTTTGCTTCAAACACTTACTTTACCTCTACAAAACTTGCTCCTACTATAATTCCAGTATGACAATGCATACTGGAATGCCACAACTACATCACATACCCGTTCCAGCATGCCGACGATGTACCGCGTGTCATTGAACTGACCGATCTCATTGTGACACCGGCCGTACACGACGGACATCGCCTGCAAACAGATGCACTTCATGTTGATCTTAGGCGTCAGCAGAAACCGATGATACAAGTCGTTGAAAAATCCATTTCTAAACAAAAAAACAAACGCACAAACTCTGCAGTGATATCAGATATCTCTGTGAGCCCAATCTACAGGTTGTGTAGCTATGAATTATAACAGATATTAAACAAATGATATTAAAATAACTACAATAAAAATAATAATGAATAACAATAATAACAATAATATATTGACAGAATATATAAAATTATAACACAACGTGTAAGGATTAACAACAACAACGCCTTCTAATATCAAGCTTTATAAAGCATTAAAAAAAGGTTTATCAAATTTATAATGAATTAACTTTAATGACATGTTGTTTAAAATTAAACAGGATGTTGTAATGATAGCACTAGTTTACGAGTAGAAACTTGTCAGCATACGATTGTTTAATGGCACTTGTCTCTTCGTTTTCATCCTCTTCGAGCAGCAACCGCAGATAGTAGTCACCTGACAAAGTAGACAGTCAACACGTGTGTTAAGTTACAAAGTACACAGTCAACAAGCGCGTTAAGTGACCAGCAAAACCAGGCTACTGTGACGACAACTATTCAACAAACATAACACAGACCTTATGGAACCACAAGTAATCCGTTACAAGCGTGGTTCCCAATTGGAAGTATGCCGAATAATTGGCAATTGTCTTCATACTAAAGAAACTAGTTCTACAACGGTTCATGTGTAGGTATGATCTCACACAACTGTTTGAGTGACCAGTTGGCATCTTCATTAAGCTACACTTGATTAGTTTGAATCTGATTTGGACAAGAGAGAGTATAGCACACTCACAAACACTAACACACCCAGTATAATACTTAGACAGGCAAGGTCTATATTCTATAATCTAAATAAAGCATATTAACGAGATAAATTGTAATGTTTAATGATGAGGATCATACTTTACATCTACAATTTCTAATCGATTAATTAATCAAAGAATAAGAATAAGAATAAATACCTATTTTGATTTCTTCAGAAAGACTATTGTACTGCACTTCAAACTCCTGATGGTTCCACGCAATCAGACAGTTGCTCGACAGATCCCTATCGGTGTTGAACGCACGCATCTCATCTTCCAGAGCATTCCGCAATTCCTCGCGCGTCTGAAATAATAGCAACCACAGTTGTAACGGGCGACAACAATTTTGCATTTACTGAACATATTTCAGCAAACTTGAAACGTTAAAAATATTAGATTTAGAAACAATCAAACTAAAACTAAACTGATCCTATTGTTGTTATATTTTGTTTTACTTGATTAATGCATTAATTATTTTATATCGGATCGGACATCTATGCGAATGGTCCCAGTCTATTAGTTATCACTTCATACACAACGTTTTATTCTTCTGCCATTTTCCTAAATGTACCTTCTCTTCGGTTACCTTGCAAGCCTCTACCCCAGTGCTACCATCCTCTCTCTAACAAATCTATCCAACATGATCTTCCGACTACTAGCTCAGGGCCATGTTTATGGGGGAGGAGGCTTTCAGATTCCAACCCCCTCAAAAAAATCCTAAAATTTATGATGCTTTGTGAAGAAATTGTTTTAAAAAAGGTCGTTAACTCTTTTTGAAACAAACCCCCCCCCCCCCGTCAAATGAAATCCTGAGTTACTAGCTGATACCTGAAAGTAAATAACTACCCATGCAAGTCAAAAGCGCCTAGAGTGAACGCACAGACCTTGAAGTTCCAGATGAGGTTGGCCTTGGCATGGTCGCTGTTGAACTGATAGTAGAAAAGATTCCAGTTGGCTTCGCTGCGGATCCTCTGTCGACGTTTCCTCAGAACTATCATCTTCTCCTGCTGCTGCTGTTGATGTTGCTGAAAACAGATCAACAACAAACAGATCACAAACAAACAGATCAACAATGAACGACATCAACAACATAAGCAGAATAAATAACGACAACAAACGACATCAACAACATAAAAAACAACAACTAGACGAAATGTCAATTCGCAACATCAACCCAACAGTTGCTCACGGCCGCAGTCACGCGAATGATGCAAACATCTCAGAGGACTATCATGTTATACACGACATGTACTCATCAGGCAATGTAAAACAGGTCACAAAAAAACTTCGCTTCAGTAAAATCTAACATTTCATACAATTTCAAACTCAACAATATACGATGATAATGATGATGATGATAATGATGATAATATCACATACAATCAACAAAATATAACACTGATACGTGAACTTTAATTATTCAGAGCAAAAAAGGATAGTGACACCAAATTCTGATATTTACACAAGTACCTCTAGTAACTATCAGCACCGCACATGACACAAACATGCCACGGCAATTAAGAGATAGACAAAAAATAACTTGCTCCATTTCAACACTTTTGTTCAAGAATCACATACTGAATCGATATGTCAGCACGATCTAAAGATAAACGAGCCGCACCTGTTTGACGTCCATGCCAATCTGCTTCTCAATGCGAGCCTTCCAGTGAAGCAGCAGATGTTCCACTTGCTTCTCCACCTGCTTCCACTGCAAGTTCTTCTTCTTTCTGTCTTGATGCTCCTAGTCATCATAGCCCAAACATAATCACCAGCACAAAGTCACCAGCACAAAGTCATCAGCACAAAGTCATCAGCACAAAGTCATCAGCACAAAGTCATCAGCACAAAGTCACCAACATCAACCAGCACAAAGTCACCAGCACAAAGTCACCAGCACAAAGTCACCAGCACAAAGTCACCAGCATCAATGCAAGTAACCTTCAAAAACTTTATTCAATCTGACATAGATCTGTCACAAATGGCTATATGTCAAACATGATCCATGTATATTACATGTTGTCATAACTTCAAGCATGAATAAATGTAAACAAAAATGATACATCATTCAAAATTATCTACCACACTTATAACTTATATGCTTCAATATTTTAATTCTATCACTCGCGTATTCAGAATATCCTAACGAGGAAAAACTGATGTAAAATGTTGATAATGATGATGCATTGTAACAACATACCTGCGCAAGTTTTAGATTATCACGAATGTTTATCCGATCAACGTCATCGTCGGGCACATCATCTGTGGAATCCAGGTACTGCAGCAGTCCAACCGGCTGAACGACACAAAACACACACAATGAACAACTTTTCAACTACATCACTGTAGTACATTAGGATTAACTACAACTCTCAACGTATCAATAAGCACCCAGTAACAAATAGAGACAAGAAAATTATTATCTGATGAATAAAATCTAATTAAAAATAACAACAAATAAACTAAACCGACCGTTGGCTGATAAAATATATGGTAATAGGTAAGAGAGCACAAGAGACTTGTCTAACCATTGTCCTCCTGAGCAATGCCATAGCTGTGTCGTGCTCTGTGACCCACAGACCAACGAGATGACGACTTAACTGCCTGTCTCGCACAAACAACAACAACAATCAGTGAGTGACAGGTACTGCACAAGTACACAGACTATAACAACAACAACACATGTGTGAGCTACCATGAACTGATGCCTCAACACACATGATGTCGATCAAATAAATACACAGTAGGCTACGTAACTGATAAACAATCCAATTTTTGTCTAAATCATTCACACTACGGTAAGTGCTTTATTTAGTCTATTCAATTGCGTATCTCAATCATTCTGTCGCAGACATACCTCTTTTGGGTATGTCTGCACAAATGAGAACATCAACAAATGCGTAATTCACAACATGAGAACATCAAAACAGGTATAATTCTTGATGCAGCTTCATGTAGTATTGCATATAGGATCAGTGCACAGAAGCAGCACTAAAGTGCATCCAGTAAAAGAGTAGACGTACCTGACAGTGAGCATGCGGCTGTCCGAACTCTGGGTGAACATTGATGTGTGAAGATGTCTGGGCAGTGCGCCCTCGGCCAGCGCTAGATCCTGCATCTTCGTCGCTATCTCTGCTTCACCCTCTTCAATAATAGCCTTCATCACTAGCCCCGCCCCCTTCAGGATTGCCATCGATGGATGCTAGGCACAGAAACAACCGTAGCACATCAACAATCATCGACTGCAGACTGATCGGATAGTAACTAAGTTACAGTTGGCACCACCCAACAACATTTAACAATAAAGAGACTAAATTGCATAACAACTGTCATCATCATCAACATCATCATCATCATCCTGCGCCACCGATTGTCAAGGCATGTAGCGGCGCAGCGAAGGAAATGCTACATACATACATACATACATCATCATCATCAATATCATCGTTAGGATTAAAAGGTCTGATATTTCAGCAGAAACAAATAAAACTGTAAACGCATCAGATTTTCAGAACTCCATTGCTCATATAGTAATTACAGCTATTCTTTTCAAAATTATACACCTTTCCAGCTTCTGACTTATTTGATCTAATATGCATGACATCACACATTATTCGCGAATAATATCCGAGACTGCAAATACCTTCATAGCTAGAGCCTCATCAACGTACTTGTGTAAACCTTCCACAGCACAATGCACATCAGCATCATCTTCATCATCATCATTTATCATCCAACCTCGCTTCAAGTAAATTAGCACTATAAAGGTTAATTGAAGTGTGCAGAGTGTGTGAAAGAAGTTCCCTCTGCAATTAGGAGGGAATTGTTGATAAGAATAACCATGGTGATTAAACTGTGCCGAGCAAATACATGTGACATATTGGACTCATTTTGAAGCAAAGTTTTACAGCCGGATGCCAGCAGTCTCACTACTCACATTGTCAACTACATGATTGGTCCATGATTGGTCCATGATTAGTCTATTGTAAGGTCCAACACCGCTGAGCACAACAATATGAACAATATACCTGAAAGAGCCTGAAGATGGATCGACCATTGCTGGCAACCATCTCGAGAAGCGTGTCAAAGTTCGCCCCCTCCGTCGTCTCACTGTACGGTGCACACAGGGCGTACGTCAGGAAATCCAACATGGCCGCTATGACCAAAGCACCAGTACCACGCATCTGAAATGACAAGAAATGTCCATGCTTCAGTTTCAATGCAAACATGGGTTATCTAATAATGACATACATCAATTTTATATTTCCAGAATAGAAACAACAGTTGTTCATCAGTCAAATATTAAACTGAACATCTCAAACATTGCCAACCTTAATGGCTGTTAGTAAAGAAAAGGCAATTATTTTTAACTTTGGTTATCTTACCAGAAAGTTACCAGAAAGAACACCATAATTTAACATTATGAGAAAATTTAAATAGCCATAATATTGAAAATTTCAATTATATTCAATTGACTTACTACGTGATTGTTGAACATTTCGAGGAGATTCTCAAGGAAGGTCTTGGTCGACAGAATCGACGCCTTGTTGAGCTGTTCTTGTCTCAGATCGTAGTCATCATGCATCGGCTACGCATACATACGAAAAGTAATCGCAGGGTATGCTATAATACGCAGACACACTTAACTGCCAATAGGTACTAGGCATGGGCAACATATAATTACGGATAGTAATCTTAGGATATGCAATAATACGCACACATACAATACAAGTTAGTATGCAGAGTCAATGCATACACATGGACAGTAATCGTAAGGTATGCACAGTATCTTAGGATATGCAATACACTTTGCATACATACAATAACTGATAGTAGGCATACGTTATACATACATACAGTAACTAACCAAAATATTCCTTCAAATTCTCATATCATTAGTAACTCAAGATTGACATCAGCCTTGAAGTTCCGTGACAACTGTCACACGCTTACACATAAACACAAAGTTTAATGAACCCTATCATCAAACAGACAAATTTTCACAAATACACAGCAATTACTTTAAAGCTTTTAATTTAATTTATACTTAAGTAATGAATATTATTTAATTATATGCTACAAAGGATACGAGTGTTCAAACGTGTATTTCACACATCACACAGTGTATAACGCAACTCTCACAGAAAATAGTATAAACTTGCACACAACAATTTTACAGATTTCATTAGAACATTAAACCACAATTTTTGAACAAAAAACAACAACAAATATTACCATGTCAAGAACTAAACTTGTCTATGGACGATAACACTGAGAAAACCCTCAGTTAACGCTTTGATTGAATCGAAGCTGTGAGACTTACCTGCATGAGTGCGCAGAGCATGTCTATAGCAGCGTGACTGACACCGACATCATTCCGCTTCAACGCTCTCACGACCTTCAGTCCAACCTTCTCTCTCATCCTACAAGCATTTAGACAGAGAGATAGACAGTGACAGAGTAAAGACAGAATAAAGACAGCAAGAGAAATCAGCTAAACACAGAGTTAAGCTTCTTTCAGATGCTCAGCGCCCTCAGCCAAAGAAATCAGAAGTATAGAGATCTTTAATAGATTTAAACCCTTTAGCCTTACTTCAGCAATCTCAATTATGTTACAAACTATCATCCATAGAACTTGTGACAGCAGTATATCACAAATGATATAATAGGACTATAATCATCCATTCTACAAACCTGTAGTAAACATAATCCTCAATTTTGCATTATAATTAGAATCTACGAGTATGTCATCAGAACCTAGAGCTCAAGAACTTACAAAAAGTGAAATCACAACATCGTTGTCCATTCGTTGTACCACTAAACCAGTAGCATATGATAACTAATAATGATTAGCATTGCTCAATTTGATTAAAAAAAGCCAACACTTGCTACTTCCAAAGCCCTCTCATTACACACTTACTGTGGAAGCAGGGTAAATGCACTGAAGCCAGCTTTGGAAGCAACTAGTCGCCGGAGCGCGTGGAACTGAGCTTCCAGTTCATCGACCGGAAGTGACTTCTGATCTCCTTCTCTATCCAGCAGGGCAGCCAGCGTCAGGTTGATCAACTTCTCCTTGTTCTCAGCAAACAACGTCTGCAATATACCAACAGTGTACCAATAGCATACAAGCAGTGTACCAACAATATACCAACAGTGTACAAGCATACATGTACCAACAATGTACCAACAATGTACCAATAGCTTACCAGCAGTGTACCAACAATGAACCAACAATGCACGAGCAATGTACCAATAATGTACCATTAATGCACCAGCAGCGTGCAAACCTTTTAATAATCATTTTGAGGAATTAAAGACAATAAGATATCTTCCAATACAACTGATAAAAATATCTTCATTCCATGTACTAGAATACAAAGATCTAAACAAAAACCTAACAGCAGGTCACGCTGTTAACTGATCCATTTGGCCAGGTTAAGATATAAAGCTTGAGTAGGTTAGAGAGCACTCTGGTCCCGGTCTTATAACTAAGGCTGAAGCAATAAAAAACCTCACTGATCGGTAACGTATGTCTAACTCGCTGATTTTAGCGTGATTTTTCATTAAGCAATCAGTAGTAAATGTGATAATTAATTATTATACACAGACGAAGCACATAATGAGGCGCGTACAAAGCAAGCATGGATTATGAGTAGAGGAGCACTCACCTCTGCTGTGACAGCATGCAGAAGTCCGCTGTAGGAAATGTTGCTGTTGAACCGTGAGACAGCCTCGGCGAAGGTCATCGTGCCCGGTGGATTCTGGATGAACTTCAGATGTTGACTTTCAACCTCCTCATCCACCGGAACAGTAAACGGACCTGGAAAAATCATGGAAAAGAGTAATAACTGCAACTACAAAACAAATTATTAGTGCAACTTGGCAAGATGCGCTTTGTACCAATATATTTGCTCAATTGTTTTTTATTTTCATGCTAAAACTGAAAAGCTCTGTGCACATGACATGGTTATTTTATAGTTCTGAAAAAAAATGTCCAATTCAACAGTTTTACAGAACAATAAAATTGATCAACGAGTTTTACACCTGAGCAGAAGAAATGAATTCCAGTTAGTGTGATGACACATATATATAAATAATATCTCAGTTAAATGATATAATTAGACTAATAGCAATCAAAGAACAACTACGCGTCTACAGCTGTCGTAGCAATTGTACTTGGCAAGTGTAAACTAATGACAAATTCGATCACCTACCCAATCGATGGCCACGGTTAGTAAACCTCATCTTGACGTGAACGTCGCGATTACCAGACGCACGAACGCCGTCAATTACCGACGCTATTAACGCATCCCTGTAAACAGAAACATAGAAAAATATTTGGGAGAACTAGAAGTAGGCAAGCCAGAGACATGTCAGTTCTTATACAAGAAGCTAAACTGAAGAGAAAGAAAACCACTACACAGGGTGAGACATCCATGACAGAGAGGGACACAATATAGTAACCAAACATTGACAATTAATCGACATTCAATATTGCTAGTATTCATAAATTGACATACATCGAAAAAAATTACAGAAACATCAAAAGCACTAAAGTAATCAAAGAGATGCCATTTGAACTTACACCTCTAGTCAGCTCAAGAACTATTGAGAAGAATTATTTTAGTGTTTACAATTTGAAACAGATCAGAAAAATACATGTCAATATTGATGTTTGGGTATAATATATGATAGATTGGGTATAAATATTATAAAAATATAAATATTATAAATATATAGATATCACTACAAATCGAACCTGTCGGTTGACGTGTATGTCCGGATTGCGCCTTTGACATATTCTACATAAAACTTTTGCGGATTTTCGATATCTCGGACAACGGAAAAAATCTATCAATCAAAAACACAACTACCATGAAACATCAACTGCAAAAGTATAAGCATATCTAGGGAGAACTAAACACAAGAGTATCAGAAAATTGAAAACGCTTTACACAACAAAAATATAAATATAAAATGCTTTAAGTAGAAGTTCTCGAAACAAATATAATGGCATCACAATGTGTCATTTACAGAAATGACACTGTCATTTTTTTTATTATAATCAATCTGAGTCAAGCAATGATCTCATATTGATAAAGACTTTAAGCATTCGAGCAGCCGCTGCTGCTCGAATGCTCAAAGGCTTAATAAAATTAAGCAATAAATAAGTCGAATAAAACATGCTCAAACTAGCAATCCTAATTAATCTCAGATAAGCTCTATATAAAATATAATAATTCCCAACATAAATTAATATATATAACACATAAGAGCCATATACATATATTCAGTTGTACACAGAGAATATCATGCACATTATGACATTCAAAATGACACATGCCTTAAAGGGATTTACAAGTGATGACATTATACACATGGCACACATCACAGAGAGGTTTACACGTGACATACTTACATGACAGAGAGGTGACACACTTACATGACAGAGAGGTGACACACTTACATGACAGAGAGGTGACACACTTACATGACAGAGAGGTGACACACTAACATCACAGAGAGGTGACACACTAACATCACAGAGAGGTGACACACTTACATGACAGAGAGGTGACACACTTACATGACAGAGAGGTGACACACTTACATCGCAGAGAGGTGACACACTTACATGACAGAGAGGTGACACACTTACATCACAGAGAGGTGACACACTAACATCACAGAGAGGTGACACACTTACATGACAGAGAGGTGACACACTTACATCATAGAGAGGTGACACACTTACATGACAGAGAGGTGACACACTTACATGACAGAGAGGTGACACACTTACATCACAGAGAGGTGACACACATCACAGAGAGATGACACACTTACATCACAGAGAGGTGACACACTTACATGACAGAGAGGTGACACACTTACATCGCAGAGAGGTGACACACTTACATGACAGA
>JAQFYQ010004181.1:0-10082 GCA_034694885.1 Buchholzia appendiculata | reverse complement strand
GGGTCGGGTCAGAAAGTCCGTGGGTCGGGGTGGGTCGGGTCCGAATTTTTTGAGTGACCCGCGGGTCGGGTCGGATCGGGTCAGGTGCTCAGTGGGTCGGGTCGGGTCAGATCAGAAAGTTCGTGGATTGGGTCGGGTTCGAAAAAAGTGACCCACGTCCAACTCTGCCCGACCGTCCCGACCGTCTGGATCTATGGAATGCAGAACCACTTTCACGGCAATAATATAAAATAAACAAATACATATTATTTCTCAAATGTAACAAATTATTTCGTAAACTCAATAGAAGCAGTCCTCTAATTCTAAACAGATAACAAAGTCGTACTTTGAACTCAACAGTTCTAACCGTCTCGTAACGCACCGCCACAATTGAACTTTAATTAGTTAGTATGCTGTTTGTCAACTTTTGCGCAGTTTGAAGAAATTCAAATAGAAGGAAGAATTACAAAATTATTGCATGCAATGCCAAAAATTGAATTAATTAGTTTCGTGTTCCATACTTATCACTGATTTGCAACTTACTGTCCTTTATAGGCATCACCTACTCAACGTTGATATCTGATAGAGAGGCTGTCCTGGCCATCAAGATGTTTGTGCTAGTACAAAACTCACTGCGGCACTTGATGTCAAGGCTGTATTTGACTCTATGACCAGGAAGATCATAAAAAATTTAGTAGAACAAACATATGCAAGTATATAAACAATATTAAATTTTAAGCTTGTTTTGTCCGTTAAAGTTCAATTGAGTACTTCTTTGGCGACGTAATAGTATGGAATTAGCGGTTAAAACGGATTTAAAGTTGACGGAAGCTAATCGTTTATCTAGCGAAAACGTTAACGACGCTAATCATTATCGGTTACCAGATTAAGGAAAACCATGATCACTACTTGATTTTTCAAATCTGTCACGAGACACTTTGCTCTTATATGTCAGTGGGTCACTGTAATCTGAAATGAGTCTGCGAAGCTGTCGATCATAAAATCAATCAAACGAATTTCAGTCGCTTGAACTACGCAACCTACCAGCAGCCATCTTTGAGCTGAAATAGTTATGATGCACACCGCAGCGCCAACGAATGACTCATCATACTTGCATATTCTCTATGACGTCAATATCAGTGTCACGTGGTCAGCAATACTACAGCCTGCTTTCAGCGCGAAGACTAACCCTGTTGAACAACTCTACCTCGTGATTGGCAGCGTCGGAGTGGTCGGTAATCTATTCGTCTTACTGGCCAGTCTCAGCAACGGAAACATGCGCAGAAAGGTATGCTTTAGAGGTTTACTGTGATTGTGATTGGCATATTTAAAGTAAATCTACTCTGGTAGAAACTTATGGAGGTAGCAACTGACCCCAACAGTTTGTAAGCGAAATTTGTCTCTTAAATGCGGTACCTATATTTGCCAAAATAATCCGAAATAACCAGAAATAATCCGAAATAACTAGAAATAATCTGAAATAACTGGAAATAATCGGAGATAATTCGAAATATCCCGAAATAATCAGAAATAAATCAGAAATAACTAAAATTAATTCGAAATAATTCGAAGTAATCTGAGAGATTATGTCGACCCGAAATGATCCGAAATAATCCGAAATAATTATTTCGGGTTATTTCGGATTATTTCGGTTTTTATATCACTCAGATTATTTCGAATTATTTCGGATCAATTTTCTTTATTTTTGATTTTTTCTGATTATGTCGATCTATCTCTGATTATTTCTAGTCATTTCGAATTATTTCTTGTCATTTCTAATTATTTTAAGTTATTTCGGATTATTTCGGATTATTTCGGGTTATTTCGGCACCCCTTAAATGTGGTTGTCGTGACTGACGCTTGTCTTGTAATATGCCGTAAAATGGCATGAAGTTGTGAAAATGAATAACGTATAGTCGTCTGCAGCGCGACTAAAAAGGGCTTAGTTAAAAAGATACTTCTCCGAATTCGCTTCCCGAAGTAAAATTTGTCCTCAAAACAGCATTTCAGCGTGCATTGAATTCATTGATTATTTTGCTCTCATGTATGAGAGCTTCTACATATCAATAGAATAAAAGCAAAAAACTTGAACTGCAAAAATGAGAGCATGGCATCGCGCTTTATATGCGCACCATACATTTTGGCTTGGGCTTGTAAACTTTTCGACGAGCAGCGGTGGAAAATTATGCAGCACTTACTTCGTCCGGACAGTGCAGCCAGTTTTCAATTCTTCTATGCGAGGATCTGATATTTCAAAAATTATAAACAATCGATTTAAACTGTTTACAGGGTAGTTATTATTTTAGACGCAACAACTTTTATTTTGCTACAAAACGCTAATAACATAATTTCTAACAGATATGAAAAGCTCAGCAATGCATCTTACTTGATCGATGTAGATAGCTTGTTCACTTACTATCTACCTCTTTGTTAACAGACAACAAGCAAGTTTGTCATCAACCAGACATTCATTGACTTTCTTGCCTGCATCTTTGTCCTGCTCCATGGATGTGTGTCGAACCGGACAAACAGATATCTACGAGCAAACAGTGCCTTGGATGCGTTTCTCTGTAGAGTCTGGCAGATGCAGCGGCCACCGTGGTCTCTTCTACTTGCTTCTAACTATAACATCATGGCGGTCACTATGGAGAGATATCTTTCAGTTGGTATGAATTACAGAGCACTTATGGGTAAATAAAATGATTTGAGAATTAAGTAATTATGAATTGTCATCATTCAGATAAATAAGAGACTTTTGTGGTTTAAATCTGTGAATACAGTTTTGTTCACTGACGACAGTCTGTCAAAAAGGAAGGTTATATGGCAAAATGTCATAGCATTGTAACTTTGTTTGAATGCAACATGGTGTTTTATTTCGACATTTCACAGTATATCCGGTGTTTCACAAGACGAGCCTCAACGGACGCAGGGTTTTCCTGGCGATGGGATTTCCTTGGTTCGTCGGTATTGGGTACCTGTTGTGTACAAACACGGCTCTGTCAGATATCGTGGAAGGACAATGCAAAGCATTCAGCGTCCTGCCCAGCTTCGGAGTATCACGACGTATTCTTGGGGTGTTCACTTTCATCGTTCAGTACTTCATCCCACTCATGGTCATGGTCTTCTGCTACAGTCGTATGATAACGGTTAGTTTAATTCATAGAAGATGATTAGGATGCATATCAGTATCGATAAGAGTTTAATTTTAAATTTATTAAGGCTGATTTTTAGGTGGAATTCGGTGAAATCTTGCATCTTGAAAACATATCAATGAATAAAAGGATGTTTTGATATTATCCCAAGTCATAAGATAATAACGTCATTTACGTACTGCGTAGAAAATATATTTATCCAGTGATGTCGGACTTTGGAACAACTCATCAATGTCACCATGTCCCTTCATATATTCGACAGGGCGAGCAGAAATATTATTAGTGTCAGAACTTCCATTCAGCTATGAAGCTTTTGCTTCAATAGAATCCACAATGTCACGTGCATATGACCTGCAGAATTCGATCACAGTAATCTTGCTTGCTAACAATTCCTATTTTCGGAGAAAGAATTTCTGGTAAGGCAAAGTTCATAATAATTTAAATTAATCGACTGTGATAATTCAGTAGATTAACTCCGGTAATTATATCTTCAAGGTAATTATTTTTATTTGAAAACATGTTAAAACTTGTTTAGGCTTTTGCAGTGCTTGATATTTTGTAGGTTCTCCAGCGTAAGGCCTCGTCTAAAGTCGCACCAGCTTTGGTTCGAGGTTCCACTAAGCATCAGCGAGCACATCAGGCTACCGTTGGAACCAAGGAAAAGAAGGCGTCTTCAGTTTCTGTGACCAATAGTAAAGACTCTACGACGCCCAGTCTTCACTTGCAGACATTACATTACGATGATTCGTCCCGTCCCAGGTTCATCGCAGCTTTAGACAATTCTTCCAGATCCCTCGGATTAGTTCCACCTAACTTTCATCTTTCAAACAGAAATCCATCGCCAGAACACTCCCCAAATGAAACCACTACTTCCGCAGCTTCAGTCACAGTTCCGAGTTCTGATGTAACACAACGGAACCATCAATTCAGTCAATCAGAGAATAAGCCCTGCCCCATGGCGCCCATCATAACAGCTCACAAAAGAGTTCGTACGAACATACTGAAGACCCTCGTGCTCGTCAGTGCTTGTTTCTTCGTCTGCCAGTCATGGAACCAGATCCTTTTCTTTCTCTACTACGTCGGCATCGCATTTGATTTCAACAGCAAGTTCTATCACTTTACCGTAGTGGCCGTGTTCACAAATTGCTGCATCAATCCATTCATTTACACGGCCAAGTATAGAGATTTTCAACAAGGGTTTTCGTTAAAGATCAGAAAGATCTGTGATAGAAGTAGATGGTCGAATAAGGCAAGCGTCGTGCCAACAACTAACAAGACTTAATTGCGCTAAGTCTAAATTGCACAGAGGAACGTAGTACTCTCGTTTGTGCAACGAGAGTATTGATATAGAGTCATCACTGTGACAATCAACCCGGTGTTCATTGTAACGATGAGAACGCTGGATCTTAAATCCAGAAGACCTCAAACGGTTTTCCTCTGCTGATGCTCAATACCAACCTTTCGATACCATGTATAAGTTTATCCATGCCAATACATACCAAGAGGGGAATTTGAATGGGTGCTCCGGAGATCAAGCATTGCATGATCAAATCTCTTTTAAAAATTGCGAGTAAGACGGTAAAATTACTTATCTTCGGGAGAAGTGGAAATATATCCTCTTCATGTAGGGTGACAAACTATTTGAAAATGTATTTCCTTCCATCCACTGAAACCGAACTCCGCGCGTGATACAGATATGCCTCAATACACACAATGTTCTCCAGGCTATGTACAGTATATACAGATATAAATGTAGAAACTTCGCTACTATAGTCTAACTGTTCATATACAGTAGGGTCAACTCAGTCTAGGAAACCTAATAGATTTCCTTTATTTTGTGTGCTAAATTGTATGTGTGTAAGTTATTAATTGCCATGTATTTATTTTGTTATTCGGATTTTATATTTAGCAGGTACTTTAAAGGCAAAAAATTGATGCGCACATTTTTAACAGGAAGTAGAAGTGGAACACATTTTTCGTGCTTCAATCCCCAGAAAAAAACAGGACGAACCAAACTTACCTGTGCATAATGCATAGCTAACGAAAAATATTTTATGAGAACCTGATTTAATATTTGCTGGCTGTAATAACTGCAAGCAATTTTTTCACAATCATGGTGCAATTTCAAAAAGTACCTTGCATGTTAAAACCTTGGCATTCCACATTAATAGTGCAAAGAATATTATGCAAGCTAAATGTTCGAACCGTCTACAATAGCTCTGTCCGACGTAGCTCTTAAAAATTCAAAAAAATTAACAATTGTAAAAATCATTACACCAAGTAGCACGTCCCATTAGAGTTTCCACTTTTGGCAAATACCGCTTGACCAACCAATGTTCAAGTTGGACTTCACGCTACACAATACGAGGGATTTGGGAATAAATATGTCAATTCAGTTTATGAATTTCTAAAATTTAAAAAAGAAATTGTCACGTCTGGAAAATTTCTGAACGACAATTTTCAGATATGTGTAAAATTATACCCTGTACATAGCTTTTAATATTTTACAAAATGAATGTTTACAAGAGTTAACTGCAATATTCATATATAACACTTTGAATTACGGACACTTAATCGGGAGATATTCAATCGTAAGACACTTAATCGGGGAGAGATAATCGGGCGGACACTTAATAGTGTGGACAGAAAATCGCGTGGACACAATTGGAACACACTTAATCGGGGATACATATTCGGGAGAAAGATAATAAGCGAGTTAATTTATTTATATTACAATACAAGACATGTTTGGGTTGGTCGAATGATATACCAGATTGTGGTAAATCACACAAGCAGTAAATGATAAAGGTAAATGAAACGTATAGAAAATCAAATTACGTATTAGTGCGAAATTAGGCCGATGTCCAGCATATTATAAAAAATCCATAACCTTTATTTACAAAAACATATCCTTTATAGACATATGAAGGGAGCAACGTATAAGGAGGAATTTATAATAAACGCAAAACGCATTTTAGTGATAACATATCTGTTACAAATGAGTAATTCTGTAATTAGAAAGTGTTCGTAATTCTAAGCTTCAAGTTAGTTTCAGATATCACTTTATACATGTCACAAGTGCGGAATCGAGTGAACATACATCAAAATGTCGGATCTTCCGTAAGCACTGTTCGCTAAACTCTCTCGTTCAGACTAAGGTACTTTTTCTCACGTGGGTGTTCCATTCCTGCAGCCGCTTGCATGGGACGTATTTTCTCTTGTATGTCTCGTTTGATTCCGGACAGGATGGTCCAGAGGATGGGATGATGACATTGGAAAAGCTACTGAAGTCCGCGATGCCAACCCTCAATGAAATTTGTGCTACGAGCGATACCGTCGGTTCAGTGGTGGTTCCAAACGTAGATTGAGAACTGAGCGGATCCGTTAATTTCTGCACGTCCTCGAAGACGACGACCGCAGACCTATATATGCTCGAAGTACTTTTCAAGCAGTTTCATAATCCTCTATGGTGGGAGTTAGCATAAATCTTGCAATTATCTGTCTGGCCGATCAAGTGTCTCTCGATCCAGTGTATGCCCTATTATCTGTCTAACCGATGAAGTGTATCCCGATTAGATGCCCCAATTAAATGTATCCAGATTAGCTCCCGATTAAGTGTCCGGATACAGATACTTTTTCCAGCTTATATATCAGGATGATGAGTTTTTGCATAAATAAACGATTTTTTTCTCTAAATTCAAACTGGTGCACGAATTTATGCAATTGATCCATTAGAAAATGAGGTGCATACGGGTTCTCGTTCAAACCGCTGTGTTGACGCATTATAAACATGGATACTCAAGGTGTCAAATAATTCTAATACGTTTTTTGTGAATTCTAATAATTTGTATATTGCCGGAGCACCGATCGTTCAACGTCAAACAAGAACTGGACTTAGGCCTACTCTCGTTTGACACAATGTATGATTACGCAATTACTGTTTGCAGATCTAGCAATATTTAATCCGACTTCATCAACCGAGTCCCTCTCTCGACACACACAACTCAGATCTTGATCAGATTCTGATTAGGATATTATCTGATCTTGATCAGACTTACCAACCTGCCCATGACACTTTAATAAACTCTGATCTAACCCACGGGTGAATTGGTGACAATGAAGACATCCAGACCATGCATGCCACACATCGTCGATTCATGCCCTCTATTGATGATCGACTGGTGTCTGTAGGCCCTGCGCGAGGCAGACACTGAAGTTTTAAATTGACTGACGCGCTATATCCGCACTTCAGAATAGGCTACGATGACAAAAAACATGGGTTTTTACATGACCCGCATATTGCAAGTCTGTGCAATAGGGCTAAATCGAAACCGTTCAAAGCATTTTCATTCCTGCAGTACGCGCAAATGATCTTACCTCAAAACCTAGAGAGATATTGACAACTACTGCTTCTCAGACGCTCAAATCAATTCTGTACAAATATCTGTAGATACCTGTTGTATCTGTTATAGCACCACCAGTTGATAGTCAACCTGCAGTGGTCACAATAACGGGGACCAAGCGCGAGCTTATTTATGTCCCCTAGTAAATCACATATTGTAGTCAAGTTCAACTATTAATATAAAAATATTAAATATAAATCAACTATTATAGATGTGAAGCTGTTCTTGATCAGTTCTAAATTACATCTTTTCTTAAATATATGGATTTAAGGATGATCACCTGAAGATGGACGCTGAGGCTTGAATTAATCTGCATTCGTATTCAAGTTTATGGTATGTTTATCGCACTTGACTTATTGATTCCATCACCGCAGTACACAACACACGCAGGCTTTAAGATCACTACGCGCACTAACAGATTAAAAAGGTATTAATTCCCGTCGAGACCCTTTAGCATCTTTCAATTATTTAATCAAAGAAAGTTACTAAATCACAGCGAGCGAGATTTGAGATCTTTCTCTTACTGAAACTCTGACAGTTTTTTCCGCTGTACTTCTGAAAATCGAGACTCGTGAAGCCGTGCCCCTGAAGGTGGGAATCGTAAACTCGAACCCACTGAAATCATCTCTAATATGACGTCGTGCTCTATACGGGGTCTTCCTCTGAGAGTTTGTGTTCTATGAGATCGTGCCCCTGTGAGGTCATGCCCTGTGAGATTGTGCCATGGGGTGGCGTCCAAGTTTGTACCCTTTGAGTTCGTGCCCTGAGTGGTTTCGTGCCCTGTGACGTTGTGCCCTTTGAGGTGCTGCCCTGTGAGATCAGGCTCAAAGGTTTGCAACTTGCGAGGTCTTGAAATCATGCCTCGTAAGATCGTGCTGGTGATACTCTGAAGAGATCCTTCTGGTAAGGACCTGTATGAAAATATTTTGACTATTGATGGGTTACAGAGAAAATGCTTGAGCAATTTGAACATAACCTCTACATTTCTCGATTTTCTTAACAATTACGAACCAATTAATGTGTTCTACTTGAGGGACATATTAAGAGAGCCTGGATTGAAGACAATAGAAGCGGAATTATTCTAAATTAATTTGTCTCTATGCGATGCGTGTGAACAAAATAAAAGCAGTCCATTGCAATTAATGAAATCTTGTTTCTTACTTAATCTTGTTGCTTTATTCTTACACTGTAAAACTTATTGTAATAAGATTGAATTATTCCATCGCTAAATGAAATTCACAGATTTTAGTATTTTACTGGAGGTGTATACTGCCAGGTGAAAACGTTAAAACGCGAGCCGTTGATCATTAAAAACTTAAATAGCTATAATGCGTATAAAGAAAATAGCCAACGGCTCGTTGCAATAATTATCATTAATGAATTTCTACGCTCCCAGTTACAGCTCAATCTCACAAGAGTTCTCATGCAATTCAAGTTTTCTGTCATGACGTGTCACGCGTTTGCAGAGTGGAACTTGAGAGATGAAGTATTAAAGAGAATTGAGTTTCATCCAAAAAGAAGCTGTCAAATTAAAATCAAACACAGCAAAGGATCAGACAATCAGAAAAAGAGGCTGCAAAGAAAAACATTCAGGATATATAGAGTACACATATTTGTGAACATGGGTGCTTATTTAATTTCAAATGAAAAATTATAAGACAAAGAAACGTCTGATAAAGGCTCAAAAGCAAACAAACTTGCTAAAACATAAATGCATGCAGCGAGATGTTTATGGAGAGTAGACTTCCCTGATATAATCACGATGAGCAATATAGTCGAAATATATTTTTAAAAATAATTTAGCCTTTGTGGTGGTTGCTGAAATAATTTAGAAGACTCAGAAATCACTTTAGGCGATAGTTTTTGGGAAAAATCCTCATTTTCTAACAAAATTTACCAACAAATTGTCCCCATAATAAATTTCCCTCTCTCTCTCCCTCTCTCTGCACTCTCTCCTCTCTCTCCACTCTCTCTCTCCCTCTATCTCTCTCACTTACTCACTCACTCACTCTTTATCTCTCTATTTTTATTGTTATCTCTATCTCTTTTTTATATCTCCATCTATTACTCTCTATCCCTATCTCTGCCTCTGTCTCTATATTTCGGCCTTTACCTCTACTTCTATCTCTTTCTCTTTAATCGCTACCTCTATCTCTATCTCTCTGGCTTTTTTAGTCTCTCTCCCCATCTACTTCGAATACAAAAGAACATTACCAGAAACACAATCTTAACCATTATCTGAATCTTTAAATATGTTGTGATAAACCTTTGTTTAATTAAATGAATTTGACATTTACATTTTCTCTGGTTTTGCCTTTGTAAAGCCATGCTGATTCTTCAGTCTTCTGTGGCCTTGATTCTTTGCAGGAATAAATCTGAGTAGATAAAGGTCGTCCATTACCGCGATTGTTAACAAAACCTAATTCCCATCTATTCAGAGCAGAACAATAACCTCGGCAGAATTCCACTTAAGAAAAGGCACGTGTCAAAATGCCAGTCAGATTTCTCTTCATCTCTCGTTATTTACTAATTCTCTCTCTCTCTCTCT